>VMDO01005532.1:0-65000 GCA_007922755.1 Pedetes capensis | reverse complement strand
AATGGCTAATTGTTTTGGGGACTGTTTTAGGAGTAGGCAGTGGGGTCCATCTCCCAAGCCTACAGCACCTGGTGTTCCCAGGTGGTCTCCTATCCAAGTACTAACCAGGCCCCACTTTCCTTAGCTTCCAAGATCTGATTAGATCGAAGGCCAGGGTAGTATGGCTTTAGACCAGGTGGGTAATAACCAGGTTTAACACACCCCTGGAAGTGTGGTAGAAGTGAAAGCAAAGACAGAAGTGAATTCTGCCTGGAGTGGGGTTGGGGAAGGACTTAGAGCTGAGGGAGCTTGAGCTAGGCCTTGAGGATGAGCAAGCTATGGAATAGAGAACAGGGGAGAAGACTGTTCCATGTAGAGGGAACACCAGGTGCAAATCTAAGAAGGCTGAGAATTCACCGTATATTGGAGCAGCTGGGATCAGACAGAGCTGAGGCTGAGGTTCTGGAAGCTGAAAAATCTGGGGCTGGATTGTTAGGAATCTTGAATACCACTCTAGGAGTTATGATCCCTGTCTGCAGAAAATGATAGTCTCTGGAGGCCCACAAAGCCTATTTGAAGAACAACTAGTAAAATAGCCCAGGCACAGATGGATTCTGCGAAATGGCCTGGCATTCTACAAATATAAGTGTAGTATTAAATTCAGAATGAGTGATTTCTTAGCTGAATTAATTGTTTTACAAAGAATTTGGTGTATTTAGAAGCATGATCATAGGAAGGAAGAGAAAGTGAAAACAATAATGATGGAAGTAAGAAATGGTAATACAGCTGTATTAGAAAAAAGTAAGAGATATTTGTTGTAGAAAATACAGGTGATATAGACATGAAAAATAAAATGAGAATTACCCGTCATCCTATCATTCATATACAGCAGCTTTTATCATTCTGATATTTGTTCCTCGTATTCTTAAGTATTATGAACATATTTTTAAAATTGAAAATCAATTTTTATTATCAATGTTTTATTAAAATTAGTCATGATTAACACCCCAGGTTGTACATACTAGTCTATATTGCCATTTCTTTTTATTTTTTTAAATTTTTAAATTATTTATTTATTTATTTATTTTTGAGACAGGGTCTTGTTAAGTTATGCAGACTGCCTCTGGTCTTGAACTTGTGATCTTCCTGTCTCCACCTCATGAGCCACTGGGATTACAGACATGCGCCACCACACCCAGCTTTACATTGCCATTTCAATGATTGGATAGTATTCCATTCCATGAAATCACTAGTCAATTCCATCCACCATTTACCAATATTAAGGCTGTTTGTAACATTTCATTATTCCAACTGGTGCTCTAATAAAAACATTTTTGACCTATATTTTGCAATATACTTCAATGGATGTAAGTGCAAACTCATTTTTCATTTTTTGTTTTTGAAAAGCAAATTTTAGGGGAATAGGAAAACACCACTTTGCAGTTATTCTATTCATCACATCATGGTCCTCAGCACTTTCTTCCCTGTGATAGAATTCACTGTTGAAAAGCCTTCTATTTTGTACATGCAAGCCCAACTTCTCCCATATTTTAGGACATATATAATCTTTCTGTGATGCCAGATATACTTACTCTATGTCTGTTGCTACCATGTCCCCTACCTCATACAGCAGTACAAGTTATATGGGAAAATGCCTGGACGATCAAATATTCTCCACTGAAAATTAAGGATCACACTTAATTAGTCTCACACATGTGAAGGTTTTGTGTTATAGCTGTATATGTAGTGCACACATAAGAAGTCACAGATACAGGGAGTGGCAGTTTACTTCAGTTGATAGTCAGTGATTCCTTTATGGCATCATGAAAAATAAAGTTCATACAATGCACTCTATTAATGGTTTTCTAAGGTGCTGAGATGGGCTTGGAACCCTGAAAATCAATTTGAGACCAATCTGTGGATTGCTTTGAACTTTAGCTAAGGTATTTGGGCTTTATCCTACAGCTTCCTTTAGTCATGAAAGTGACTTCAACAAGAAAAATAGTATGTGAATCTGGGCATAAGAGAGAAGAAATAATCTCTTAGAAATGGTCACTGCTTTTGAGGATTAGGGAAGTGAGAATGGTTTTCTTTTTTCCACCTGATATACTGCATTATTGAAGTCATGCAGCAAATTTGGGAGATCTTTGTGTACCTGCTATATGTGAGACATCCACTAGAAACATAATTGAGACAAAATGAAGTAATTGCTTTTCCTGAAACAAATGCTCAGTGTATTTGTGAGTGAAGCACATAAATGAACAAGGCAGCAGCTAAATGCCATCATAGAATACACACGGAATGAAGAGACATGATGGAGCAGAAGTAACTCTGATGGGGAAGGTGGCAGAGAATGGTCAAGAATGGCTTTGTGCAGCAGTGATGTTTGGAGTGGATTTCAAGGTGTAAACAAAGTGTTTGTTGTTGCTTTAGGTGCCATCGAGTTGGTCTGACTCATAGTGACCCTCACAGGGTTCTCAATGGCTGATTGTTTTGGGTTTGCTTTGGGAGTGGATTGCCAAGTCCTCCTTCTGTTTTTGCAGTGCTGGGAATTGAACCTAGGACCTCAGAGAGTGCAGAGCAGCACTCTACCAACTGAACTAAACCCCATCCCAGAAACTGTTTAGGGAAACTAAAGGAAGGGTATTTCAAAGATAGAAAACAGTATGTGCAAAGGCAGAGAGACTTGAATTGGTATGTACATATTTACCATAACATGCATCATATGTCATTCAAAGAGAAGATTTTAGCTATAGATTTGAACCTGAAGGGTTATATACCTGGGTAAATATATACTGCAGATAACTTGGATAGCACTGTGAAAGATAGGTTATAAGCTGACAAGACTCAAATAGGAAAACTAGAAATCTAGGTTAAGAGAAGAAATGGTGGCTAGGATAAAGGTAATAGCAATGTGGGTGAAGCATATGAGACAGACGTGAGGTATTTAGGATTTATAAATGGAGAAGACTTGCTGATTATTTAGATGTGGGACTGGTGAAGGGGGATATAGTATAAGGGTTTCTGATTTCTGGCTAGAATAGTTTGGTGGATAATGGAAATATAAAAACATAGAAAATCATAGAAGCAAGTACAGTGAGTGCAGCTTTATAATGCTTTTAAGATACTGTGAAATACCCAGGTGAGAATGTGCAGGTAGCAATGGTTCATATTGCTAGATCTTGCAGAAGATTACTGGGGTACTATGAATCACAAGGCAGTAGAAAAAAGGTTAGCATTTTTACATGTCCCAATTTTTTATCAAGATCGCAGCTTGTGTCTTCTACCATGCACACACCAGAGGGTAAAGGATGTTGCAACTTCACAGTTGGAATCCGTGGCTTTTCTTATCTGCAGCAGAGACCCGTGAAGTATCTGGAAAACTGCTGAGAACTCAATGTATGACATCTCCTAATTAAAGATCACTACCAAGTTAGGGATCACTGGAAGCAGAGAAGAGGTAAAGTGCATTTATTATCAAACAAAACCCCACATCGAGTCTAGCAGTGATTCTGATTGAAGTGCTAACATTTGTCATGATTTGCTTTCAGTTTCCTTTGGAGAACTATATTTTGCTGGAAAACATCAGTAGTTGTCTTTTCAGCTTAGATATTCAGATGAAAAAGATTTTTGTTGTAAAACCATTCACTCAACCTCGCTCAACCAACCAACTTATATTGAATGCCCATTATTTAAGGTTCAATTTTTTTTTATTTGGAGAATCAGAGATGCATAAGCTTTAATACCAAATAAAAAATTCTTATGACTCTCCAGGAGCAGATGATAATCATCTTTCTTCATTTTTATTGTTGTAGCTATTCATGATTGTCACTAATTAATAATGATAATGGTTATAATGTGGTTTTGGTTTTGCTGACTAAAGTCTAGGTCTCTTTCATTCCAGGTAAGGGACATATGCCGGTAGTCTAAATAATCTTTTTTTTCATTCTCTTCAACCAGAAGGAAATGCAATGCAATACATAGGATCCTGCTGACCATATCGAGGGCTATGCATGTGAACATGTTCATGTGCAGATTTCCAAATGCAAGCTCTAAAAATTTTAATTCATTAGGTCTGAGGTATAAACTCGGCAACTTTTTATTTTTACAGGCACCTCCAGAGAATTCTGAGGTACATGGTTTACTGGGGAAACTTTGAGGAACCCTGGTGGTTTAGACACAACAAAGGCTGTGAGATTTCTCTGACCAGAATGTTAATTCCAACCGTAACACTGGCAAATAGCATGACATTGTGTATGTTTTTCTAAAAACTGAGTCTCAAGTTATCCATCTCAGAAAAATGACTCTTTTTGTAAGATTAAATGAATTTTTGTATGTAAAAGTGTAAATATTTAATTCATGATTAATTTTGGCTTTTATTTCCTCCTTTCTCTTGTATTGCTCTAACTAGCACTCTGTTCTGTGCCTCTAGTCTATCATTTACTCTTTCTTGCTTTGATCAGAATTCCTTGTGTATCCTTTATCTTTCTTATTGGACTCACATTCTTGAGCACAGTAGTGTGGCCTCACTTTATTTCTTTATCTTAAAACCTCATACGTGGCAGGTGCATGTAAAAGTGCTTTCATAGAAAGTTGTCCGTAACACCCTGATATCTACCTTTATTTTTTTGTTCTTGTACCTAAACAATCACTAATTTGTTGGTAAGATTCACAGTACCCCAAACTCATTAATTTTCTTTGTCTTTTTATATCTCAGCATATTTGGCAAGAAGATTCCAGTTTTTAAAATTCCCTAATCAAGAGGAAATGTCCAATATAAATTAAATAATGATAGAATCAAATGCTTGCTTTGATAATTCACTCATCCATGTGTCAACCAAAGAATGACTTAGTGACTTAAGTGATAGCTTGTAAGTTGGAAAATTCATTTACTATGTCTAATTCTGTTTATTAGTTCAGGGAATGCTGACTGAGTTCATACTATACACCAGAAACTTTTTAGGTAGTGGTAGAATGAAATGAAAAAAAAATCTTTATGTTCAAGGGTTAGTTATGATAGCAAACCAATAAATAATTTCAACAGTGTTATACATACTGTAGTAGAGGAGATCATGGGGTGTTTTGGGACTTGAATGACTGTAACTGGGAGAGGGAATCTTTCCTGAAGGTAGTTATATCCAAGATGAAAGCTGAAAGAGTGGTGCCATAGTCTGAATGTTTGTGATCCCCAAAATTCATTTTGAAATCCTACCCTTCACTGTGATGGTATAAGGAGATAGTTTTTGGGGTGGTGATTAGGCCAAAAGGGTAGACCCTTCTTGGTTGGGATTAGAACCCTTACAAAAACATAAGAGTCTCCTGTCCCTTCCGCCATGTTAGGATATAGTGAGAAGACACTGTCTAGAATATAGAAAGTAGGTTTTACCAGACCCTGACTCTGCTGCTCCCTTGATCTTAGGCCTCCCAGCCTCCAAAACTGTCACTAATAAATTTATGTTATTTATAAGCTAGCCACCTTATGGTATTTTGTTGTAACAGTCCAAAAGGACTAACATAAGTGGCAAGAGGAAGGAATGGAAATGTGGTCCGGAGAGAAGAAGCAACCTGTGTAAAATCAGTAGATGAGAGGACGTTTCATGCTCATGTTGAGCAAACGGCTCAGTCTGGTCATGAGAGAAGAGGTTGGAGTGATAAGTGTGGAACCTGTCATGGAGAGACTTACTTTGCTCAGACCTCTGAGGGGCTCTATGAGTCAGACTGGACTCAACAGCACCAAACAACACCAACAAATTATTTAGCTTTGTCATGAATGTGAAGGGAAGCCATTAGAAAGTTTTGTGTATAGATGTGAGATCACCATAATTGTTATTCTAAGTTCACATTTTCTGCCTACCATAAAATTTGCCTTTAAGTGCAATTTTCTTTTTAAAAACTTCATTGAGTATGCATATTTCCTAAGAAACTTGAACTTTATTTTAAAAATTGCATGTGTTGAATGTCTTGGAGTTAGTAATATTCAGTAATTGAAAATTAATAAATATTAATAAAAGTGTCATCCCCGAATTGAGGGCTTTTATTTTTTCAATAGTATGTAGTTTTTAAGATCACTCTGGGCCAGGTGCCATGGTGCATATCTGTAATCGCTATGACTTTGGAAACTGAGGTAGGAAGATGGTAAAGCCAGCGGCAGCTTGCGCAAACCAGCAAGACTCTATCACAAAATAAAAAATAACAAAACAGGGATGGAGTGTAGCTCAGTGGTATAGCACTTGCCTAGCATGCATGAGGCCCTATTTCAAGCCTCGATACTAAAAAATAAAAGGTCACTTTAGGGACATCCATTATACAATCTTGGGAGAAGGACCTGGCAACCTACTCCCAAAAAAGCCATCAGCCACTGAAAACCCTATGAATAGCTAAGTAGCACTAACAATACTGTTTCCTCTGTTGTACACAGGGTGGCTATGAGTCAGACACAGACTTGATGGCACCTAACAACAACAACAACAACATTATACAATGGCTTCTAGCTGGTATTACCTCATTGTTGTTGTTGTTGTTAGGTGCCTTCGAGTCGGTATCCGACTCATAGCGACCCTCTGTACAACAGGGGAAACACTATTGTCAGTGCTTCTCTGCTGTTCATAGGGTTTTCAATAGCAGATTGATTTTTGGGAGGGGGTTGCCAGGTCCTTCTCCCAAGCCTACAGCTTCTGGTGTTCCCAGGCGGTCTCCCATCCAGGTACTAACCAGACCTGACCCTGCTTAGCTTCTGAGGTCTGACGGGATCGGATGCCATAGGGCTACCGCTGCAGGCCATACCTCATTGAGCCTCTCCTAATTATGCAATTTTATCAGTTAAAAGTCCAGTTAATGATGTAATAATAAATAACCCCTACTTCTCAATGGCTTTAAAGAAAACAAAATAGTGTCCATTCTATAAATTTAGTAAAAGTGGGAGGGGTTGGACAGGGCTTTGCTAATAGTCATCACTCCCAAGCAAAGGCTAATGGAGAACACACTTGAGAGTTGCTGGCCTGTGGGCTACAGGGAAGAGAAAACCCTGGAAAGTCCTTGCTAGAGGGAACTCTCAACTCCTTATCCAGTGTTGTCCTCACTCAAATACAGGGGCACCATAAAAATCAAGGATATCATGTACCCTGAAGAGAAGCATACCAAAACTGTTTGGAAATCACCATTAATTACTATTATGCCATTAAAATAGCTACGAAAAACCATGGGAAAAAAAGGTACAAGTTGATGTTACCACTTAAATCCATGATTTATCAACATTGTTTTGTTAGAATCTCGTGTTAGGTAGATAGTTAGGCAGGAAAGAAAGGGGAGCTACCAAAGATTAGATGGCCCATAGATAAAAAGGAAGATTAAAAACATGTTCCCTGCTTCCAGCCATAACCTGTGGCATAACCTCCCATGACCCACCTCTAGGCCTTTTTCTAATGGGCCCCACACCCTACCCCTTACCAAGATTGATGGCCTGCATCCCCAGGTTATAAACAAAGGTGTATCATTCTACAATATCTACCTATAGCTCTATTCTTTTAAAGTGTACCAAACAAGTTCATTTTACAAAATACAGACCCCAGGTATAGGATGCTTCTGCCCAGGAGACAGAAAGGAAACAATAAGAATAGCTTAAATCAGGCACAGTGGCACATACCTATCATCCTAGTGATTTAGGAGAGTGAGGCAGGAGGATTGTGAGTTCAAATACAGAGGCAGCTATGCAACTTACCAAGACTCTATCACAAAATAAAAAAAATAAAAAGGGGGTAGGGGTTTGGCTCAGTGGTGGAGCACACACAAGTCTTGGGTTCAATCCCTAGCTCTGCCAAAAAAGAAAAATAGCAATTACTCTATGCAATAACTATCTCAGCTACTGCCTGCTCTTATTCCTTAAGAATACACTATCATTTGAAATAAACCTTGCCTGTTCTCAGCTCTGCCTGCAGCCGTAGCCCTGTGGCATCCGATCCCATCAGATCTTGGAAGATAAGCAGGGTCGGGCCTGGTTAGTCCTTGGATAGGAGACCACCTGGAAATACCAGGTGCTGCAGGCTTGGGAGACAGACCCGGTGACCCACTTTCCAAAATCAATCCGCCATTGAAAACCCTATGAACAGCAGAGAAGCACTGACAATAGTGTTTTGCCTGTTGTATGTAGTGTCACTATGAGTCGGATACAGACTCAAAGGCACCTAACAACAACAACAACAATTCTCTGCACTGTACTCTGTGTCTTGTCAGATTTCTTTCTGTGGAGAACATAAGAACCAAGGGACTCCTGCAGGACTTCTAGAAGTGATCCCTGATAACACCCAGAGAAGATTTTACCAGGTGTAAGGACTATGGTAGTTGCACATATCTTAGAGGATAAAAGAAGAGAAAGAAAAATAGGTGGCTCTCAGTATCAGGTTCATGAAACTGAGAACTCCCACCAGGTTCATGAAACTGAGAACTCCCACCAGGTTCATGAAACTGAGAACTCCCACCTGCCTGAGATCCTCTGAGGTCTCTTCATCATTCCAGTGTGTCTTCTCCTGACATAGAGACACTGGTACTGAAGTAAATTAAAACTCAATAACTGTCCACCTATCTCAAGAGTACTTCTTGTTGAAGTGTCTAGAGTACTCTTTTCTCCCAAACTCCCAATTTTTAAATACATAATTAGAGGCCATGATCATGAGAAAGCAGCTGGGCAAAGACTGCTCAGCTGAGTGAGGTACAAATCTTTCATTCTTTCAGCTCCAGCTTTTTGCCAATGAAACCAAATACCCAGTAGAATTCACTGGACTTCTGACCCCTTTGTCATGGTCCTTAGAGTGTGGTCCTAGAGTGAATAGTAAAAAGGCAAAGCGATGCCCTTGTGATTTCTGACCATTTCCACAGGAACAATACCTTCTAGCCAACAAAACCTAAGAGGACCTTAAAGAGGCAGAGTGGTGGGGCTTAGGAAATATACAAACTCACATTGCAATCTCAGTTCTACCACTAACCAGCTCTGTGGACTTGAAAAAGTTAAGTTCTAGCACCTCAGTTTCCTTATCTTGTCAAATGAAAATAGCAATTGGCCTATGTCATCAGTTTGCTTTAATAAGATGTTGCTGTTGTTGGGTGCCATCAAATTGGGTGCAACTCAAAGCTACCCTCATAGGGTTTTCAGTGACTAATTGTCAATAGGGAACTGGCAGAAAATCAAGCTGGATTTAGAAAAGGGACCCCATTGCTGATATCAGATGGATATTAGCAGAAAGAAGAGGATACAAGAAAGGTATCTGTCTATATTTTGTCAACTATGCTAGGGCATTTGACGGTGTGGATCATAACAAATTATGAATAAAATTGTGAAGAATTGGAATACCAGAACACCAAATTGTACGCATGAGGAATTTGTACATGGACCAGGAGGCAATCATTTGAATGGAACAAGGAAACACTGCTTGGTTTCAAGTCAAAAGGGGATGCGTTGGGGATATAACCTTTCACCATATCTCTTTAATTTCTATACTGAGCAAATAATCTGAGAAGCTGTCCTTTATGAAGAATGAGGCATCAGGATTGGAGGATTACTCATTAACAGCTTGTGTTATGCAGATTACACAACTCTGCTTGCTGAAAGTGAAGAGGATTTGAAACATTTACTGATGAAAATCAAAGAACATAGCCTTCACTGTGGGTTGTGACCCAACATCAACAACACCAAAAAGTCCTTACAACTGGGTCTGTATGCAACTTCATGATAAATGGAGAAAAGATTATTAGCTGGGCACAGTACACACACCTGTAATCCCAGCAACTCAGGAGGCACAGGCAGGAGGATTGCAAATTTGAGACCAGACACAGTCTGTGTAATTTAGTGTGACCCTGTCTCAAAAAGTAAAAAAAAAAAAAAAGGGCCCAGGGTACAGCTCAGTGGTCCAGCACTTGCAAAGCATGCAAGCACAAGGCCCTGGGTTCAATCTCCAGTATAAAAAAACAAAACAAAACAAAACAAACAAACAAACAAAAAGAACAAAGAAAAGAAAAAGATTGAGGTTGTCTAAGATATTATTTTACTTGGTTCTACAATCAACAACCTTGGAAGCAGCAGTGAAGAAATCAAAAGACACATTGCATTGGAAAAAGCTGTGGCAAAATACCTCTTTAAAGTGTTGAAAAATAAAGATGTTATACTGAATTTGGAGGTGCGTTTGACTCATGCCATAGTATTTTCAGTTGCATCATATGGTTGTGAAAGCTGGACACTGAACAAGGGAGACAGGAGAAGAATTGATGCTTTTGAATTCTGGTGCTAGAAATGATTACTGAATATGCCATGGACCGGCAGTCATCAAATGTTATCAAATCGATCCTAGAAGTGCAACCAGACTGCTCCTTGGAAGCAAAGATGGCTAGACTGTGTCTTTATGTATTTCAGACATGTAGTCAGGAGAGACCAATCCCTGGTGAAGGACATCATGTTTGGCAGAGTGGTGGCTCAACAAAAAGAAAGCAAAACCCTCCACTAGATGGATTGGCACAGTATCTGCAACAATGGGCTTATACATAAATAAGATCATGTGCCTGGGACAGAATCAGAGTGTTTTGTTCTCTTCTCTTGTACACAGGGTCACTATGAATCAGACCTGACTTGATGACACCCAATAACAACAATAATTGTTTTGAGAGTGGGCTGCCATATCCTTATCCCATTTTTGTAGTGCTGGGAATCCAACCCAGGGCTTCAGAGACCGCAGAATGACACTCTACAAACTAAGCTAAACCCTCACCCCATAATAAGATTGTAATGTAAACATATAGTATATGCCTGGCTAGAATAATCTGTAGTATTACTATAACACACAAGCAGCTAGAATAGGTTTCTAGAGATGTGTCTATTCCTATGTGAAATTTGAGTGAAAATGTTTGTTCTTCCTGTGAAACCACAGTTGGTCTTCTGTGAAAGCCACATGTGCTATCCTCAATAACCCTACATGGAGACTCAGGTGTTGCACCCTGAGCTTCATTCCATTCTCATTGTAACTCCTGCTACAATGGTCAGCAGCTCAAAGACATACTAGCAACAGCAATAATAAAACTACCAAGAATAGACAAAACAACACAAATACCCCCCTAGCACAACAAAGAAAGATCCCAGAAGTTCAGGGAGGTAACTTTCAACGTGCAATATATGTGTACCATGTATTTCTAGGTTTTTGCTACTAGACTACAAATCCCAGAAATGCAGATATCATGCCCATCTTATATAGTTAGGAACTGAAAGCAAGAAAGTCATGTAAAAGGTACACAAAAAGTACTTGAACATATCTCTTAGTCATCCTGCCTTATACTGCGTACATGGTTGACCAAAAATAAATGATAAAACTATGTTTTTTGAACTCCACATTCTTCATCTGCCAAGCCAAAGAGTTTCAGAACTTTGAAACAAAAATGCTGTGAGTGGCTTGGTAATGTTAGAATAAGCAAGCAAAGGCAGCTACTGTTATATAGGAGGAAGTAGCAGGGCCTGTGGTTAATTGAAGAAGCGCCCCAAGGGATTTATATACTGCTTTTTTGTTTCTTTCTTAAACACAAAGAATACCAAGAAAACCCATCAACCCATTCTGCAGGCTGTTTGCTTGTGACCACTGGCAGCGATTTTTAAGTCCTTTCCCGCAATAAAATTCTGTGGTTGTCCAAGCCAAGGTGCCTTTGAAGTGTCGCTGCCAGTCCACATCTTGGCTGCTGTGATTCTTGTCAATGTCTTTTTTCTCTTTTTCTTACTAGTTGCTTAAAAAAGTGTGCTTGTAATTCCAGATGAGTTTGTCACCTTATTTATCAAGGATACCTGTCTCCCCAGTAACTGACTTTGAGTCCCAGACAATACTATTTATGTACAATCCTGGACATTAGGTCAAATGGCTGCACCATTGCTTTTTCGCTTACGCCCCAGACATAAGGTATCACTGGGTCCAGAAATGAATTAGCCCTGGTGGGGTCTCTCTGACACGTGGCTCCAGGAACTCATCGATGTCAGTCATTCCCTCCCCTGGCTCTGATGTCTCGCAGGCTTCCTGGCGACAATTAGGGGACTAAAATCACTCATAATCACAAGCGCACCTGCCTTCCTTATTGGCTCACAGGCAATTTGCTTCTCTCAGCTCTTCCATCACATAGCAGGTCTGGGTGTTACTTTTCCAAACTTCAATTATAGACATTCAATCTGACAGCTTCCCTGAAGTCATTATTCTGCCCTCTATTTTCTGATTTCGATCCCAAATGTTTGGGTAAAATTGTAAAAAAACAACATGTGGTCAGCAGTCTGGATGTTTGGAAGTATCCAGATGTGTAGTGTACACAGACATGCCTCCAGGTGCTGGCTGTGATTCTCAAAGCTCTGAGTAGGTATTGAATCAGAATAGAAAATTTGAACTGCCTGCCTCCCATTGTGGATCTAAAGCTCATTAATGTCTCTGTTAATGGAAAGGTCCATCCACACCTGAAACAACCTTCAGCTGCTCACAAAACGTGGCAGGAGGTTTGAAATTTCAGGCTACTTTCTTTCTTCCCAAATGTTTTCTGAAATGGTTTTGTGATTTATTTTCCCATTAATATGACTCATACTATCACTTCTTTTAGAAGACAAGAATAAGTACTGTCATGAAACTATTATAACAATAACAACTACCACTATTGATTCCTGAATATCTGGAGTGATTTAGGCACTCAGCCACTAGCTATACATAGCTATGATACTTAATTTAAAAGAAAATTAAGGTGTTGTTTTTTTTGTTTCCATTTTTAAAAAAATCTGACCTGTATCAAAGATCATACATGAATGGCACATGTGGAATTCAATTGGAGTTCTGTCTGATTCCAAATAGAAACACTAACAATAGCCATTGTGTTAATGTAACAAGTGTTACTTTGTTATACAATATTTCACTTAATCTTTCCAATAACCCTCTCTGATTCTTCCTACTTTGTGGAATGAGCTATGTTTCACTGATTTTTACTTTAGTGTTTTTCTAAGTCTGTGTCTTTGTGTTTTTTTCAATTCTCATACTTACTAATTTTCCCCAATTTAACCACTATTTTTGTTGGTATCTCTTTATATTTTTCAATTTCATGATGTATTTATTGTACTCAATGTGTTGTTTGGATTTATATTGTTGTTGTTATGTGCCCTTAAGTGGAGTCTGACTCATAGCAACTCTCCTGGGGTTTTAAATGGCTGATTGTTTTGGGATTGCATCAGGAGTGGATTGCCATGCCTTTCTTCCATTTTTGTGGTGCTGGAGATCAAACCTGAGTCCTCAGAGTGCAAAGTGGCACTCTACCAACTGAGCTAAAACCCCAGCCCTGGATTAATATAGAGAGGTTAAAGGGATTAAATCTCTTGATAGTAGTTGTTCTTCAAATCTTTGCCTATTTGTTGTTGTTGTTGGTAGATGCTGTCGAGTCAGTATCCGACTCATAGGGACCCTCTGTACAACAGGGGAAACACTATTGTCAGTGCCTCTCTGCTGTTCATAGGGTTTTCAATGGCAGATTGATTTTTGGGAGGGGGTTGCCAGGTCCTTCTCCCAAGCCTACAGCTTCTGGTGTTCCCAGGTGATCTCCCATCCAGGTCCTAACCAGGCCCGACCCTGCTTAGCTTCCGAGATCTGCTGGGATCGGATGCCACAGGGCCACAGCTACAGGCGCCTTGCCTTTTTGGTACTCCCTAAATTGACACTTTTTGTGGAGAACTTGTCCCCTTTGAGGATTCTATTTCTCATATGTTAACAAATAAGTGGCCCAGAACAGGCTATTGTGGATCTGAATGCAGTTGATCTCCTTACTAGCTGTGTGATGTCAGAAAACTAGCCTAAATGTCCTCAATTTTTTGTGTACTCACTTGTAGCATGGACACATGCTTACCCCCACCCTAAGCACACACATATACACCCTACGACTGGTTTCAATTATATTATAGAATGAAAATCCCTCCCAGTTAGCTGTTGCTCAGTGACTGCTATTTGTCACACTAAATGACATCCTTTGCAGTCAGTCTGGGCCCACTGGGCATCTGTAGCATTCTAGAACTATAGAAATGTCTCTTGGTTTTCAGTTGCTTCTGCTCTAAACATGAATAGTTCAGTATTCCTGGCACTCTGTCTGGCACTCAGTCCATGCTAGTGCCTCTTTTATGCTCTTTCTCTCTCTTATTTCTTTTTCTGGTTATTGTGTCCTACATATGATGCTTGAGCCATAGTAAATGTTTCGTGAAACTTGACTAAATAATTGAAATAAATAAATTCAGGAACTCTGCTCTTCATGGATTTAATTCACTCCTATAACAATTCTGTGATGTGGGGCTGTTATCTCCATGTTAATAATGAGGAAATTAAAGCCAATGTTGGTTAATGGAAACCCCCCAAGGTGACACAGCTAATGATTTCCAGAGCTGTGGCTTTAGCCCTATCCTTCCTATCTTATTCAAAATCCTCCAAATCCCTAGATGTTCCTAACACATAAAAATATCTATCTCTTATTACAACTGGTTCTGTCTTCATTTAGATTTTTCATATTTTATTATAAACTTTGGCACTCATTCATTTAAAATTATTGCATTAAATTATTATTTGTCTTCATTACTGGGTGTTTAAACTCCATTAAATTTGATCTTCACCTCACCCTGGTCCTGACCTTTACTTCGTTTCTCTTGCCAGTTGTCAGGCATCATGTCTTCATACATGTTTTCTTTCATTCATTCATTACTCAGAAAGTGTGCACAAATCCATGTTCCCATGTGCTGCTGGTTTCCTTGTATCCCGGTTATAGATAAATCTGCACTGTGATAGGGTCTGGAGCAGAGTCAGGAACCCACATTCGAATATTAATGAGTGGGAAGTGGAGCATTTTATGATTCCTGACCTTTCCGCTTTAATGTATTAGGGAATATAGATTGGTTAGTAGTTAGCACAACTGGGCAAAAGCTGTCTAAGTGGAAAATTGATCCTGGTAAGTGCACACGTGGTGGTTCCACCCCTTAATGATTCCCACTTTAGCATTTTGAACTTTTACTCACTCATATCTAAAGTCCATGCCCAGCATGCCAAGCTGAAGGTGCAGGAGACTTGGCATAGCCTGATGGAGTTGTCATTATTGTACATGCCAATTAGAAGGATGAGTTAAAAGAAATGGCATAAAACCCAGCAGGTCAGCACTAGGCTTTGGGGAGCAGCCCATGGGCCTCCCCAGCCCCAGGTCAATTAGCCTCCTTACTTGATAGGGTCCTGCCAATACCAGCAGATATCAGTACAGTCCTGTTTTGACTCCACCAGAAGGCCTGACCTGGCTACCTCTGCTTCTCTGTAGAGAGCCTCTCAGTCAGACATAATTCATTATGGTAAAGTAAAAAGTATATGAAGGACATGAATTCTTAATCTAATCTTGTCTCTCTCACTACCTTCTTCTGGGGTTTAATTTCTCCATTTGAAAAGAAGTGAATTGGATGATATTTGAGGACCAACCCTGGAATTCTATGGTACCTATAAGATTCCATTCTAGCATCCCTATTCCTCCACGTCTGCCTTGTCAGAAGAGGAGTAAAATATGCTTCAAGTACTAAATCCAATTAATTGTGACTGGAACACAGTGTCAAGGAATTTCTGAAGCTGTCCCTGACCCCAGAAGGTCAAGTTCCACATTGTCCCCATGGATGGAGTGGAATTGGAGATGGGGTCACAGTGGTTCCCTGCATGCATTGCAATTGCCTTCCTTGTACTAGATTGAGAGCTCCCTGAAATATGGATTCTGTTCTTTCATCTTATACTCTTGGCAATTAGCTCAGAGCCTTTAAAATAATGGATGCTCAAAACATGTGGAAGTATCTAGTGAAGAAAGAATATCACGCATGCAGCTCTAAGACTCTGAGTCTTGAGGGCATAGTGTTTAACTACTGCATTTCCATTGCCCAGCATAACATTTAGCTTGCTGTAGTTCTCAGTAAGAGTAAGGTAAATGTTTGGTGAATGGGTGGATCCTACAGCAAAAAGGGTATAGTGAAGGGGTAATGGCGTAATGGCATGGTTTCTCGAATCTAAGTGCTTCTATTTAAATTGAAATCCTGCTGCGTGCTAAGTGCTATTCTTGGGTGGGTTCCTTTGCTTTATAAAGCCGCAGTTCCTCACCTATAAGTTTGGATAATAACAGTGCATAGATCATAGGTGGTTAAAAGAACTAAGGTAAGAATATATAGAAGAATGTGTGGCAAATATCAAGTACTCAGTTTTATATTAGTTATTATCATAAGTACTAGTGCTTGACTATGAAAATGTACTACATTCTATATTGGAGACACAGATGTTTCATGTTTTCATAGTACTTCTAAGAAAGTCAAGGCCATTTTGAGAAGAAAAAACAAAATATATCCTTATCCTTCTGGGAGGGGCATAATGTAGTGGGTTGTAGGTGGGGGTCACAGAGAAATGAGAGTCAAGGACCCAGAGCTTAAAGATCATCTCCAGATGGTTCCCATAGCCCTTTCACCCTAAGTCTCACAGAGCTGTGCACATTTCCTCTTCACAACCAAGTTCAAGGTCAGAGGCACTAAATGATTTCTTTATGTACTCTTAGACCCAGGCTGTACTGTGTCCTCAAAGTTACTTAAGTTTTTGTTTAATTTCAAAACACTTTGTACACATCAGATTTGTTAAAGACCCTAGGAAAGAAAGTCACCAGACGCACTATATTGCATGGGTCCCTTTTCCAATGTGCGATTATTGTCTAAGTGGCATATGTGACACAAATATATGGACCCTCAGGGAGCTGTACTAACAGGATTTGCTCATGCATCAGTGTGGCTAATATCAGAAGGAAAGGAAAATATCATGGCCTGAGTCATAAAGTTGATTAGGTTATTATTTGTCAAATAGTTGGTATAAATTCAGAAATGGAGTGGGTAATCAGTACATTACCCATTTCCTTTTACCCAATACCTTATGATTGTTATCAGTACTCAGCATCCTTCGTCCTTATACTTGATATGAGAAATTATTTTCATAACCTTTTTTACGACCTTCACTTTCATTCTCTTCATGTGCTTCTTAGAGAATTTTTCCCTCCTTTACTGACAAACAACAAACATTTGACACTGTTTGAGTCCATTTTTGGTTTGCTATAACAGAATAACACCGGCTGAGTAATTTATAATGAGGACAAACTCATCTTCTACAGTTCTGAGGAAGTCTACATCAAGGTGCCAGCACATGGTGAGGGTCCTTCTTGCTGCGTCATAATATGACTCAAGGTATTGCATAGCAGAAGGGCAAATAGATGATTAGAGACAAAAGGCATCTGAATTTACCCTTTAATAAAGCACCCACCCCTCCGATAACGGCATTAATCAATTCATGAGGACACAGTCTCATGACCTAATCACTTCCAAAGGTCCTACCTTCCTATACTGTAACAACGGTAAATCAATTTCAACAAGAGTTTGAGAAGGGATGAATAATTAACAAATAGCAAACACATATCTATAGAATATCTTTTATATGACAAGTACTTGGTAGGTACTGTGAAGGCCATAAAAGAACCAGACATTGGTCCTACTTCCAAGAATTGTGAAGTCTAATTAGTGTGGACAGAGTCTAATTAGTGTGGCCAGGCTGGTCTTAACCAGCCTGGATCATGATAATACAGAGTGAAAAATAATACAGGACTTAGAAATTTGAACATGAGAAGGTGGGTGAGGAGAAGACAGAGAAAGAAAGGGAGAAGAGGAAACTAAAATATCTTTAGTAGCGTCTCACTTTAGTACACCAGACACCTTTCTAGCCACTTGACCATGTTTATTTCCCTGTGTCTAAGCATAGAGATATTTCTATATAAACTAAATGTATATCTGTCACCGATGTATACATTGTAACATATATATACATCACAAAGTTACTATTGTATCCATTTTACAAGTGAAGAAACTAGGGGGCAGAGAAGTCAAGCAGCACATCCAAAAGGATTTTGTAAAAAATGAGAAATCATGACAGTTGATAAAATTGTTCCAATGAGTCATCTCTTCTTTGTTTCCCAAGCCTCAATCTATATCCTTCTCCAGAATAATAACTTCCATTTATTAAATGTTAGGTTTCTGCTCAACTCTGTATACATATTACTTCATAATATTCAGAACACACTGAACTAGTTGTGATTGTTCTCCTGTATTTTACAAATGAGAAAAATGGAGACATGGGAAAATATACAGGAGGAATTTTTCAAAACAAGATTGAAAAACTTTTTCTTTCAGTACTAAGAAATGAACCCAGGGCTTTGGACATGCTAGGCAAAGGCTCTACCACTGAGCTTTACCCAGACCCTTTTTTATTTTATATTTTGAGAGAGTCTTGCTAAGCTGTGCAGGTTGCTTCTGACTTCAAATTTACTATCTTCCTGCCTCAGCTGCCTGAGTTTCTGGGATTACAGACATGCTGTACTGAGTCTGGGCTGGGATTTAGCTCAGTTGGTAGAGTGCTGCTCTGCAGTCTCTGAGGTCCCGAGTTTGATTCTCAGCACCGCAAAAATGGAAGAAGGATGTGGCAATCCACTCTCGAGGCAATCCTGAAACAATAAGCCATTGAAAATCCTATGAGGGTCACTATAAGTCTGACATGGCTCAACAGCACCTAACAACAACAATAACACTGAGTCCAGTACTCAAAATAGGATTTCAAACTAAGGCATTATCTGTTATGTCATTTTTCTATTCCATCATATAAACATATATACACATACAATGAATATATGTATGTGTATATGTATATATACACAAATACTTATCTGTGTGTAAATATATAAGATAATATTAGCATCTAACATGTTTTGAACTTTCATAACATGTCAAGTATTAAGCCTTGAGCTCTTATTACAGGTTAGACATTAAGCCAACTGCTTTCCATGTGTGATGAAATTCTATCCACTTGAGAATCCCAGGGCTAAAGTGCTATCAGTACTCTCATTGTATAGATGAGAAAATCGAGGTTCACAAAAGTATAAAAATTTACTAGTGGTCAATACGTCTTACATATTTCGGACATGTAGTCAGGAGAGATCAGTGCCTGGAGAAAGACATCATGTGTGGGAGAGTGGCAGGTCAACGCAAAAGAGGAAAACACTCCACCAGATGAATTGGCACAGTATCTGCAACAGTAGGCTAAAACATAAATAAGATCATTTGCCTGGCACAGAAGGGCAAGCGTTTCAATCTGCTATACATAGGGTCACTATGAGTTGGACTCGACTTGATGGCACCTAACAATGACAGTGGTCAATATAGTAAGTAAATGCTTGAGATGAGATGAATTTAAAACCTTCACTTATAAGCAGTTGAAGGAAATGGCTGGGAAAGTGGATGGACACAGTAATATACTTCTTGGGAAGTAGAGATGGAGAATTTTGAACTTCATGAGAAAACTTGACTTTGTTCTACCATTGATTCCTTTCAGATTATAGATATAATGGCAGTGCTCAGGTTTCAGCTAACAGTTAAATAAGCTGATGCTTGCTTCAAATTCTCTTACCTGATTTCTCTTTCTAAGCTTCAGGTTCACAGTGTGTTCCAGCCTCCCGTCAGACTGTTTAGTCTGACACCTTACGCCCACATTTCTGAGAGAGACAGACAGTGTCATTTTGTTTGTCTTGTGGAAGGCCTTACCACCTTCTCTGCCTAGAAATATGTTGATGTATTGACAGCCATGATCAGGAAGATCCACTCTGGTGTGGACATGCCAGAGTGTTCAGGGAAAACTTTCTGCCTGGAAATGAGGCTGAAGGCTCAGGGGCTGACAGAACGGGTGGGCACTGAGATAGCTCTGGGTACAAGAGGGACTGTGAGACTTGGAGCCAGGTGGACTGGGCTGGGATCAAATCTCTGCTCTATATTTTAGTAATTGAGTGACCTTACCCAGGTTACTTAAATTTTTGAGCCTAAGCTTGATTAACTTTATGATCACACTGGCCATTATTATAGATCTTAACTGAGACAATTAATGTATAGAAAGGACTTGGCATGCTCCTGGCACAGACTAGGCGTTAAAGTATGGTAGATTTAATGATCATCAAAGTCATCATTTTTATCATGTTCATCATCTTCATCATCCCCATCTTCATCATCAATAATCTAGGGTATAAACCAATGTTCCTATATGCCAACATCAGAAGCTACCACTAGTGGATAATTTGGTTAAAAATTGTAGGTTGTAGAAAAGATCTTCTTTCTCAGTCTTAAATATTTGTTCATCCTAGAGGCAAAGAAGAGCTGGCTTTAGAGATTAACATGTGATCCAATTTTAAATTTCCCATGTCGGAAATAGGGATTCTAAATAATGATCTGGAGATTTAAATATCAACATTCCCTGGAGAAGAAGTAGCCAAATGGCATTCTCTATTGCTTTCAGCAAATCCAATTAGGGAAAAGCTCAATTTACAATGAATCATGGGAGGGGCTTGTGAAAAGAACACTGATTAGGAATAAAGAGAGCTATGATCTAGTCAAAATAACACTCATAATTAATATTTGCACTACTCAGTGCAGTTTAAAACACATTTCATAGTAATGACCTTTACAACAACCCTACAGGCTTATGTTATTATTTTCCCAGAATCCAATTCCTAAGTCCTGCTGGCTGTATGCCTTAATTATATCTATATTCTAACCCTTTCTCAACATAACCACAAGCACAGTCCTGTGTCAGCCTCATCACCTCTTAGAGTATTTGCAAACGTACCTCCTCACTGTCATTCCTTCCTTAGTTTCACACACTCCATTCATTTTGTACCCTTATACCAGAAGGCTCTTGCTAAATCACAACCTTGATTATTTCATTCCCATGTAGAAAACCTGTCAAATTCTTTGCCTCCAAGTTAACAAAGTATTGCCTCCCTCCCTTCCTTTTTTTTACCTTCCTTCCTTCCTTCCTTCCTTCCTTCCGTGTTCTTTTGTGGGAAAATTCTATTTCCTATGTCTTACATTAAAAGAGCATTAAGCACAGCCACTTGAGTAGAGACAGAAAAGGGAACACAAATAGCACTTGTTTGGCCCCTGCTCCGGTCTCTTTCCCTATTCCTTAATCCCTGTAGTTTACAGATCACAGTTTGAAATGTCATCAGCCTACAGAATAAAGACCAGCATCCTTGCCTGTGAAATAGTTCGGTTTAGCCCACCAGGCTCCTCAGTAAGGAATTAGCCCCATTACAAAGGCAGTGTGGAAGCTGGGCCTCCATGGCACAGATTTGATCAGATGCTTTTGTGGAGAGGTGAGAGGAAGTTCAAGGAAGAATGACCAACACACCTACCATCTTACTTTTTGTCAAATGGAACCTTTTGTTTTTTACTGAGTGAAATATGCCTGCTCACACCTCAGACCTTTATAACACAAGTTGGTTTATTTTTCCAACGTGGTACCACAAACATTATGTCCCTGTGTAATCACTCTGACTTCTTGCCCTTCCTTTAGGCTATCTGTTTTATCTTTTACAAGCTCTTTTTATACCATCTTATGCTTAACTCTCTAAAAACACATATCATTAGGTACTGACATTGCATTTTAATATCTGCCTCTCCCATTGGACTTTAAGAACAGAGAGCATGTCTCATCTTCTTTTGATCACTATCACAATGGCTGGCACACAGTAGGCACTTAATAAATATTTGTTGAATTAAATGTGAGGCTTTATTTCCCAAATAAATGTGCTGATAGCATACAAGCACTAGCTAAAATTGTATGGCTGAGACCATAACCTGTAGGGCATGAGTATTTGCTTCAAAAAAAGATTTGACTGAAAATAGCTGATCTAGCAAATGACTTTTCTTAAGACAGAGCTATTGCATTATGAGAAGAGCACCCTTTCCTCACAAGGAAAATAGGTTGACTGAATTTCAGGGTCCAAACTAATTTTGGAAACTGCATGGGATGAAATGATGTGCAGGAGGGGAGGAAGAGAATGAAAGACAAGAAACCTATGGCAGGATGCAGGGCTTTCTGTCACTTGTAAACTGTGCCCTTAGAAATCTGGGGCTTTGACGAAGAAAATCAATGTCTAAGAACTGAGCTGAATCATGAGCGATCACCATAGAAACAGCATGGCTTCCAGGATAGGTCGAGACTTGACGGTATCCAGCCCAGAATATTATCATATCCTAAGGAAGAATGTAGAGAACCAAAACAAAGGGATCCCCTTACCATGGGGAAAAAAGAGAAAGAAAATTGACAGCTGTGCAGTGATTCCCCAAGGGGACAGATACTGAAAAATGAAAGCCTGACCATTCCACTCTCTGGAAATGCATGCTCTCTGTGGGGACAGAGAATCTTCATCAGACTTAATCTTGGCTCTAATGAAGAAATCACTCATGGTGATCTTCATTTCTTCATCGTGTTTCTTTTCCATTCTTTTTATTCACTTATTTCACATATATGTGTGAAAATTATCATTAAAAACATATGCTGTAGAATGAAACGTGTTGGGGGTTAGCTCAGTTGGTAGAGGGCTGCTCTGCATTCTCGAGACCTTGGATTTGATCCCCAGCACCACAAAAATGGGAGAAAGACGTAGCAGCCCACTCCTAAAACAATCCCAAAACAACCAGCCGTTGAAAACCCTATGAATGGAAGAGAAACACTGACAGAGTGCCAGGCATGGCACAGTGCTGAGGAGTGTTTCATTCTGTTGTACATAGGGTTGCCATGAGTTGTACCAAACTCGATAGTGACTAATAACAACAAACAAGAGTCAAACAAACTCAAGTTCAAGTCCCAGTGTTGTCTCTGACTGACAGCGGAATCTTGAATGTGTAACTCTGGCTGCTGCTGTCTTCCCATACTGCCTTCAGCCTTCCAGTGAGAGTGCACTGCACCTGCCCTACAGCTGCCTCATGTATTTCTTGGGGGCTGGAGCCTACTCTTCATGCATGCAGTAGGCCTAAAGGGCTAGAGAATAATGCCTGTGAGAGTCCCCCTCAGAAGACCCCAAAAGTGACTGATGGAAGTGGTGGACAAATACCCCAGCTCCCCTGCATCTCTGAGGAGATAACTCCTGGGTAAGCACTTCACACTGACATCCTCAGTGTCAGAGTTTTCCCAGTGGATTAGGTTCTGGCTGCCGACTGTGCTATCTGAGAGAGATGTCTCCTTCGCTGGCTGCTTTCCCTTTCTGGTCTTTTTTCCCTGCTCCTCTGTGGGTGTTTCCTAGGATCATCTCTCAAATAAACTACTTGCACTCAAATCCTACTTTCAGGGTCTGTTTTGGGGGGACCCAAACTAAGAAAGCAACTTTCTTAATATCTGCAATCATCAGTTTCCTTTTCTGAAAATGCTGACCATAGTGAAGAATTGCAAATTGTGATGATTGTATAAGCTAATAAATTTGAGGTGCTTAGCATAGTGCCTGGCACACTTGAATACTTAAAATATGTAAGCTATGAATTGTATTATTGTTGCTAAGAGATCAATAGGTAGGTGCCAGATATTCTAGATCCTTTGTTAGCTGCTGTGGATAGGATGATGAACCGCTTGTACACATGGAATTTATAGTCTCATGGGAATCTAAGAGAAACGTAATGCCACTGGAAGACTGTTTAAAGAGAGACATGTGTGGTATTGGGGGAGCACATCATAGAACTCAGGCTAGATGGTGTTCTAAAGGATTACTTCATAGGAAGCTGACATTTAAGATATGATAGGAGATGACTAGACCAAATGTGTGTGTGTGTGTGTGTGTGTGTGTGTGTGTGTGTGTACACAGGGAAGCATAATAGTACTATAGGAGGAGAAGGTGAATTTTGAAAGACATATACTTAGGAGAAAGAAAAATGGAAGGATGTAGAAAGAAAGTAAGGGGGGGGGAAGAGAGATAAAAAGAGAGAGAAAATGAGAATGAAGGAAAATGAATGACTATAATTGCCTTCAAGGAATAGAACAAAGGTGGCCTTTAATCTAGTTCCATATTCTTCTAACAATCACTACTTCAGATCCTAAGTGATTCTTTTTTCTTTATTCTCCATACTAGGAAATGAGACAGAAGTCTGGTAAGCAAATAGTGCTACCACTTTTAGTCACTGATTTGTGGCCTTTTAAGTAAATCCACTGACAGGCTTTCTTGTTTCATTTGAATCTCTCTTATGGGTTAGGTTACAATTAGTCAAATCCCCAGTTTTGCAACTCTAGCCCCTAACAAGTTTCTAGAGCTGTGAGCCTGACAGTCTGAGGCGGTGCCTGTTCACAGAGTGGAGCTCTCCTGTCCTCTTCATGGGCACTCTTCTGGGGGTGGATCATCTTCACAAGGTGTCTTGATTTGATATCAGCATCCAACCTACCCTGCCCTCAATTCTGGAAGTTAGATCTCTAATGCCAGGAAATGTACACTCTCAGCAATTTACACACCCAACACCAATGTTGAAAGCCTGAGCAATCTTCCTTACTTGAGTCCCGGGCGGTGGAGAAGTTATAAATCACATGGCTGTGGTAGAAATGAATTAAATATTCCATGGAGCAGCTCTTTGAACTCTTAGAAGGGAAAGTACTTAATAAATGCATGCTATTATTATGGCTTCTGGCTGTAGACAGTGGGTCATCTGAGTCCCTTTACTTTCTAAACGTTTTCTTTGTTTCATGGCTTTTTTCCTTGTGTGTGTGGTTTTAATGAAACTTCTCTGCTTGCAGTTATACTCTGGTAGTCTATCTCCATTTTAATGTTGAATAACTTCAAGAGCCAATGACTGTTGGAAGTACCACTCAGACACCATCAAGAAGATGTATGCTTTATTCTTAATTGGATGATATGGATTATTTTTCTCTTCAGTATTACTGGAAAGAGGTATGAGTGTCTTTTCCAGAATGGTGCAATAAAAATAGAATTTGATTGATTAATTCAATAGCTGTGGCAAGGAAGCATCTCTTGTGCAACATAACATACAACTGCTTGGGAGAGAGATTCCCAAGCTAGACACTGGCTTCTTAGAGAGCAGCTCACTCTCAGAAGCCCAAGTCAAGCTGAGGGTCTTACTTACCTCAGAGTGTCATCTAGTGAGTCAGATTTTGGGACTTTATGGTATTGCTGATAAGTCATATTTGTAAAGCTGTTTAACAGGTCACTGTCTTTCTTTTTTTCAGAAAATATTTAGCATCTTTGTGGAGAGATTCAGGGGAGTCCTAACTTCAAGGAGAGGCATCTTTAAGTAGACAGTGAATGACTCATTCTGATTGACAGAGAAATTTCATTATAGTCATAGAATAGACATTGCATAAAAATATTTACATGCACAAATTTTTGTGTGGAAAGGATTACATCAGTGTTTACAAGATTCCCATGAGTCCCTAAAATCAAAGAACCCCTGCAATGTGGAATAAACTCAGTGACAGGTGGTACTAGAAGATACATTATGTTTATAATATACCTTAAGAGTCTAAAATGGCTATGTGACCTAAGATGAAATCTCCCCTCTGCCCTGAGTGATATTATTTAATGCTTTGACCAGATTTCCAAAAGGTATTAGTCACTGATTTAAAAGGAGTTCTCCATGAACAAATCAGGAGTGGTGTGGACTCCAACTTATCCTTTGGGTCTCATTTCAAATGTAACTTCTTCTTCACATCTCCCATAACTCTTTGCACACATAGAATATGCATAAATCTCTTTTAAATGTCAGCTTCCTAGTGAATGCTAGACCTTCTTGGAAACAGAAACAGTCTTTATCAAAGTTACACTCCTGGATCATAGTATCAGGTAGACTGTCAATGAATGTGTAGATAAACGTGCATTGCTGAATAAGCAGAAAGGGTCCCCTGCCCCGTGTGGTGAGAACTACATCTGTAGTGTCAGGGAAAGGTGGTGGAAGACTGAGTTGAAAATGTATGGAGGGAACAGCTCATGTGGTGTCATTGCACAGCATGGTAATGGATGGGTATGCTCTTTCAAGTGTACTGGGTAAGTCCCAGGGGGCACCTGAGTCAATATCTCCATCTTGTTTTCTGGGTGATGGATAAACTGCACAGAATGAACAGAGACACTGGCTTTAGAAAAGCTCCTGCTGATTTGCAAGGATTCCTAGAAGTATTGAGAATTGTTCAAATTCAGAAAATATTTCGGAGGTATCACCTGACAGATCGTGGTGACAGAAAGAGAAGAGAGTAAGGGTTTTTGAGCTATAAAGGAAAAAAGGCATTTAAATACGTTTCTTCATAATAGCCAATATTTACTGAGCACTATATGGCCTGTCCTATGCTAAGTTCCTTACATGCCTTGCATCATTTCATGCCCATTTCTTACTCACTGCATTTTGTTTGCCTTTTTGTTGAACTCTGACTCTCTGTGTATGTAGATCTTTATCTTGTTGTCTTTTTTTCCTACCCCAATTCTTGCCCTGGATTAAATACTTTAATGTCAAATTGACCTTTTAAGAATTTTAGTCACTGAGTTTCCTGGGGGCAGGATATGTGGTTTCCTTACACTCATCCACTGGTTCTTTGCTCTCATATCCTTCAGATAATCACTCTGCCTGCTGGAAATTCTGCCTTCCTGTGCCAGCCTAGACCCATGGGATAGGGAATCAACACCTCTATTCCTGATGTTCCTGATCTTTAGTGTTGTGAATTTAATTATTTTGTTTGTATTCTTTATGCATGAAGGAACAGGCAAAGTGATTTGCATTGCACAGAAAAACTTAAAAACTAGTCCTTTAATCAGGTCTCAAGTGGATGTGATGAAAATATTAGAAGTTTCATTAAGTCCTGCTCTTAGAGAAAGAACCAGAGGAGCTCACAGAATGGGTTTCTAAATGTGGGCATTCAAGAGTAAAGTGCCTTCCTTGCCATGTTTATTGCCAAGGGTCGAGGGTAAATATCAGCTCCCACGTTTGCATTGGGCATGACATGTTGTGATTGTTGGCCTACAGAATAACAGGCACTGCACATCCACTGCAAAATACATAACACCTTTAAAATCTATGAAATCATCTTTACCTAGGCATAATGCAGTTCTCATTCCTTAAAGCCAAAGCCTTATTGTTTGATGTTTTGGTAATTTTCACATGAATACTCCAATCAATATGTAATATCCTATACTGCGTTTCAAGCAATTCTTTATAATAATTAAGGGCAAATAGAAGCAAAAGGAGAGGGGCTGGGATTTAGCTCAGTGGGTAGAGCGCTGCACTGCAGTCTCTGAGGCCCCGAGTTCAATTCCCAGCACCGCAAAAATGGGAGAAGGGCCTGGCAATCCACTCCCAAGGCAATCCCGAAGCACTCAGCCCTTGAAAACCCTGAGGGTCGCAAAAGGAAGAATTAAGGGCTGCTGGTATTACCTGGGACTTGCTCTTGACTTTCCTTCTATAGTCTTTCTGCACTGAAGAAATGTATTGATTTGATGATATACCTCTGGACACAGAATTGTAAGGCTGGCAGCCACATCCATTAGGCTACTAGACACTGTCATTTGCTGTGCACCAGCTCACAGGTAGGGCATAACACTTGGGAGTCTATACTAAGAGAAGTCTTGAGGTCAGCAAGGAAGCAAAATATATGTATGATGCTCCATAGCTATGCTGATTTTGAAATGGCTTTCCATTAGCTAGGCTGACTTTACTTTCATTCCAGACACTGTAGCATGTAAATTATTTTACTAGCTGAGACCTCAGTTTGCCCACTTCTGGAACTAGTAGACTAGATGATTGTGCATGTTCTCTCTAGCCATGAATTTCTGGGAATCTAGCTGTAGTTGAAAACATATTTTCAAATAATGTATAGTGAAAAATAAATTGATGAACATTTGGTCCAAATCAAATCTTTTATAATGAAGTCCCAAGCTTAAAAAGAAAGATAATTAAAAGAGCAAATAAAAGTGCTCACAAATTCAATAATGCAATGACATATGCAGTCACAGCTGGGCAGGGTGAAAACATCTCCTCCTTTAACTTCTAATCTTCCCAATTTAATAAAAGATAATCAAATTTCAAAACTTATAAGAGAAACAGAAATCAGAAGAGACCAAAAACCGAGGAAGAATCATAGAAAAGTCTTAAAACACTTTCTGCCCCAAAGACATTAGATCCTTAGAGATTTAGCAGGGATTTAATTCAAACATTCAAGAACTATTACATAAATACTTTCATTACAACATGTTCTGGAAAGTGGAAGATAGGAAAACCACCCAATTCATTTCACAAGGAAGATTTAATTCGGATCCCCAAAGGTGATAAAATATTATGTCAAAAAAGCCCAAGAAACAATCTAAATGACGAATCTGTATTCAAAACCTTAAATTGAGTACTTCACAAAAGAGGTTAACAATCTAATATTACTGATTCAATAACCCAATAGGAATATACTCAGTTTCAATATAGGGCAATTGAATAATGCAACAGAAGTTTATCAGTAGGCTAATAATTTAAAAAGTAGATGATTATTTCCACAACCTCTAAATGCACTTGATAAAATTTAATAGCATTTTCATTTTTTCATGTGAAATAAAATAATTCTTCCTTAATATGATGAATATTATCATTTTAAGCTCCCAACTTAATGACTCTTTATTTGGGAACATCAGACATAGATCTCTAAACTAGCGCTAAAACAAGTTTGTGTACTCTGGTCACTGTTGCTTAATATTATTTAAGTGGGTCTAGCTGGTTTAATAAGTCAGATAAAGAAATGAAATTAACATACATTAGAAATAAAAAAGTATCATAGACCCACAAGCTTTTTTGCAATTCTGAAATCCAGATAATTATGAAAGCTAAATGTTCTGCCTCACTTATTTGATGCAAAAACTAACCTGAGTGGATGTAAAGTTACTTACTGTGAATGTTTGTGCTACTGCAGAAATATTAAATTGTTTGATTATGGCTTCATCCTCAGATCCTGCTGAGGTTGTTATGTAATATGTGGAATATGCACCATATTAACATCTAAAATTCTGTATTATAATAATATCTAGCCCTAAGGATTTTAGATAAAATGTTGTGAGTCTTTAATATGTTTAGATGGCATGATTATACACGAGGGACATTTTATGAATCAGATATTTGCTGGAATTAATAAAAATGTTTAATATAAGTGGATATAGTCAACAAAGTAAATGTTAAGATTGTCTATTTATGTATCTGTTGACCCCCTATATTGGTAAGATACTTGTGGGCATAGATTATGTTTGCTCATTTTGCTATCATTTGTACTGCATATGTTGCTTGGCATGGAAAAAGTAAACAGAAATGTTATTTAAAAGAATGAGATGAATATACAAATGAGAAAAATCATCAAGTTTTCTGACTTTTTTATTTTAATGCACACATTTTACAGGATTCCAATCAGTATTCTAACAGGGGTTTGAGTGTAATTTTGCTTTGCTTTAATTTTAAAACTCAAGAAGTTGTAGATAAAAATGTATTTGGAAAAGCAAAACAAACAGCAATCACAATAAGCAACCTTTAAAAGACAAGCAACTAAAAGAGAAAGCAGATTCATGCTGGGCCCTTCCACCTACTCTCAGGATTTTTGACAAGTTACTTACCTCTTCTCAGAATCCCTCTCCTCATGTGTAAATGATAATAATAATAACAGTAAGTGAAATGAAGAGCTTCTGACATACTTACTGGCCACATTGCTCCCTCTGTAAATTGCCTCTTTGATGTCTCCTTTGACTATTTTCTCATCAAAGTGTTGGTGTCTGTTTTGTTAGTTGATTCATTTATTTTAAATGCCATGCATGTCATGTGTTTAGTTACTGGTCTTTAGAGCCGGTTGTGAATTTTAGGTCTACTTTTCATTGATGTTTACTACTTTTTCTTCACCAATACCAAGATATTTTTTACGGTACCTTTATATTCTTAGGTATGGTGAAATTACCCTGAAGTGGAGCTAAGTGGGGGCAAGGGGAAGTCACCTGACTTTTAATGTTTAAGGGAATATAATTGACATGAGCATAGTTTTCAAAAGAGAGAGAAAAAGAGAAAATCGAATAAAAGAGTATTTTCTTTAATTCTGAGAGAAATTTCCTGAAGTAGTCACCATTATTTTCATTTTATATTCAAGAAATCTGGGGGCACAGAGAGACTAAGTATCCAGTCTCAAGGTTTGTAAATGGTAAGGCTAAGGTTTATGTCTAGAGTTTATTTTCTTACCTGCTTGGTATAAAGTGTCTTCCATCAGTTGTTAGCATGAATTACTTAGGAAAAAATTGTGCTATTAAAGCACGACGTGTAGGGCCTCATGTGTAGGAAGATGTTGATAATGTTTCAACAATGAACTCTAGAACAGAGGGACTGGGACTGCAAACTTGGAAAAGTGGCCATGGGGAATGATCCCAAAGATGCAGTGGCTGAGGATGACAGGCCTGGACCAGGGAGGTAGGATTCACACAGGAGGTGAGGCAGCATCTCTCTCTTTCTCCTTCCTTGATGCGAGTTCGCCATAACTTGGTGAATCTCAGGTTTACCTCTTCCTGCTCCAAATGTTAAGAGGAACTGAAGAATTCAATGTCGCCCTTTTTTTACCCCTCTAAATGGGCTGAGACTAGCCAATGGCAAAAGGATCTTATTTTTGCTAAGAACCTGAAGGTGGCTTCAGTTTAAAGGTAGTTCATCAGCATACATACCATAGCACATCAGAGCATCACAGCATATTTTAGTCTTCTGCCCAGAGATAGCTTTGTCCACAAGACTGGGATCGGTTCCCCTAGGATGCCTGCAACCCATGTCACACCATCTGCAAGTTTAATCTATTTAGTGCATAGTTCTTCCTTTTTACTATTTTTATCTATCTTGCAAATTGACATATGACTGTACATATTTATAAAGTATGATGTAAGGTTTTGTACATGTATCCATTTTGTAATGCACAAAAAGGGTAATTAGCATATATATGGCATCTCAAATATTTAACAGTTCTTTGTGGTAAAATATTGAAAATCCTCTCATCTACTGTATTTGAGCTATATGATAATTCTATGCAATACAGAACCAGAATTTACTCCTACTATCTACAGTAGCTTTGTGCCCACTGATCAGCCTCTCCTTGGGCTCCCTTTGCCCTATCCTCCTCAGAATCTGGTAATCACTATTCTACTTTGTACTTCTATGAGATCAATGGAATCTCTCTAATGGGTATATACCACAAGGAAATGAAATCAGTATATCAAAGAGGCATCTTTACTATCATGATTAATATAGCATTATTCACAATAGCTAAGATATGGAATCAACATCCATCAACAGAAAAATGGATAAAGAAAATTCCATATATACAATTTGGCAATAAAAAAGATGATATCCCCTCATTTGCTATAAAATAGATGAACCCAGACGACATCACATTAAATGAAATAAGGCAGGCACTGAAAGACAAATACCACTTTATTGCACTCATAGGAGGAAACTAAAAAAGTTCATGTCATAGAAGCCTTTTAGGTAAATATTCTTTTTTTTTTTTTAGGTAAATATTGTCCCTGGCTTGTTTCTAAGACTTCTTGTTTAAAGCTCTTTATGTTTGCAGGTCCTTTCCAGAGCAAACTATAATCATCCCATCCTGTTTCCTCCAACCACTCCATTTAATTAGAATTTACTGAGTGATTGTGATGGCCTCACACTGTGCTCCATGCTAGGAAGACAGAAAAGTTAACAAGCACAGACACAGCTCGCAATGACCTCACCAGATTACAGGAAGAATGATATACAGCCCTGACTCATTTTGATTCTCAGAAATATGGCTAATAATCGAAATATATCTGAGGTACAAATGTTTAAGCATCACACCCATGCTGATTTTAGAAAGGAATTTAGTAGGTGAATCAAAGTGTGTCCAATAGGCCAGGCAGCAGAGAGCAAAAAGCACTTTAGGACGATGCAAAGGCCAGGAGAGCGAGGAGTAGATGCTGAGGCAGTGCTGTGGAAGGCAGGCTGGTTATGATAGGGAATTTAGACTTCAGTGCAGGGGAAATCAGGAGCCATTGAGGGTTTACACGTGGGGATGGTTATGTGGGTTCTGCTGTTTCACACTCATGTCAACCCTGGTATCACCCACCATCATGTCCCACAAGTGGGACGGAATTTCCTTTGTTACAGGAATCTGTCCAACCCACATCTGGCTGATGTGCATATAGCCTTGGCCACTGTCCTTTTAACTGCTTAGCTTCCTTTATGAGTCCATTTGCTCCTGGCTGTCCCACAGTATAACTCACAGATAGTAAGATTTTACTATTATACTGTGGTTTATGGGTCAGCAACATCCATAGCACTGGGAGCCAGATAAAAATGCAGAATCTCAGGCTCTCCTCGAGACTTACTAAATAAGAATCTAAATGTTAACAAGCTCCCCAGGGAGTCGAGCACACGCTAGAGTGGTCTTTCATGTACTGCGGTAGGCTTCATTGCCAAGGCCGCTTGGTCACAGAAGTGCCACCTCTCATGGGCCAGGCCTTTGCAGATGAGAGAGTGTGGAAGGAAACTGCCATCCTTGAGGGGCAGGCCCTACATTAGTAACTGAAGCTGGAGCAGAGCAGACCAAATGAGCTGGGCATGGTGGCGCACATCTGTAATCCCAGTTACTTGGGAGGCAGAGGCTGGAGGATCACAGGTTTGAGGGCAGGAGCAGCCCGAGTAACTTAGAGAGACCTTGTCTCAGGACAAGAAAATGAAAAACTGGACTGGAGGTTCAGCTCCATGGTATCGCTCTTGCAAAGTGTGCGTGAGGCCCTGAGTTCAATCCCTAAGTATCGCAAAACAAAACAAAGAAAACAAAAAAACAAGAAATAAAAAGCAAGCCACGCCATCATTTCATTTCCTCTGGGAATATCCTTGCCAGGTGAGTAGAATGGTTCTTGTCACACAGATAAAGCAGTCGAAAACCGGAAGAAGCTGCCATCACACAGCCAGGAACATCTAATCTGTGTGTGCCTTCTCCAGGGGCTCTTCCTGAACCCCAAGAAGAATGAGCCCACCATCTCCACTGACCAAAAACACCAAGCTCCTTCCAGAAAGGAAAAGAGACTTTGTGTGGCCTTCAGTAACTGGTCCACCTCAGCCAGCTCAGCGCCAGCTCAGACGCCAACACTGTCTGCAGTTAGAACCCCCCAGGGAACCATTTGCCCTCACTTTGCCTTTTCCTCCTACACAAATACTGCACGTAGATTTCACATGCCATGACTTGCACTTGAGTTCCACATTCTCTGTCACACAGTCCTATCTCAGAGAGAGAAAGCAGACAGCTGAAAAGCAGCCTGCTCTCAGAGAGGGAACTGAGGGGAGGTGGAGTTGCCATAACTGCCGAACAAAGCGTATTTATGAATATCATCCGAACGAATGTCTCCCCTAACTGCAGCCACTGCCTTCTGATGTCACATCGTGGAGACAGTGAGAAACAAATAGGGCTTATCACCTGATTTTCTATCACTTGTAATAGCCTTGCCTACCTCCAGCTTCTCTAGTAAGGCAGCACTTCAGTCACACATTCATTCTAACTCCTGAACATCTGGTGACAAAAAAGAAAAGAAAAGAATGTATATATTTAAAATATCGATTTGTGGGCTGTGTCTGTAGCCCAGTGTTAAGAGCGCATGAGCTTAGCATGCTCAAGGCCCTGGGGGCGATCCCCAACACCAAAATAAGTAAATCAGATCAAATCAAATCAATATCATTTCATCAGTCTTGTGTTTCCTGGTGCATCAGATGTAGTCTCAAAAGTGTTGAAATGAATTACTAGGGACTCAAAAGCCTTAGGAATTGGCCTGGAAGGGGAGGATGTGTTCATTTTGATTTAGAAAACTCAAAGCTACCCTTTTCTTACATCTTTGATAATCTGAGTTCCTTGCCAGTCCACTCCCTACCCAGTCTCTACAATATCTGAACTCAGATCTTTCCTCTGACTGTCCCTTTCCCTCCATTTCAGCTACCTCTGTTCTTGTCCTGCCTTCTCCTGCCCCCCTCTCATTTACCATGTTGCAGAAGCTTTCTGCTGGGCTCCCTGACTCTAAGCTCTCTCCTGTCCAATCTGCCCTCTGCTTTGGATAATTACTGTGTATGTTCTGTCTTCTCATCTGGACTGTGAACTCTTGGGTATCAGAGATCACCCATGTCTCTCTTACTTTTCTGCCTCCAGAGACCAGCATAGCACATGGCACAATGCTATGGAATGGAATTAAAACTACTAAAATTAGCTGGGCAAATTGGTGCCCACCTATAGTCCCAGCTACTTAGGAGGCTAAGGCAGGAGGATTGCTTGAGCCCAGGGGTTCAAGGATAGCCTGGGGAACATGGTGAGTCCTCCATCTTAAAAAGTTACTGAATGGAAATACCCTGAATATTTACAGTGAGGACCAGATGAAGGATAACTAAATATCTCCTGGGCTGGGATTTAGCTCAGTTAGTAGAGTGCCGCTCTGCAGTCTCTGAGGTCCCGAGTTCGATTCCCAGCACCACAAAAACGGGAGAAGGACGTGGCAACCCACTCCCAAGGCAATCCCGAAAACAATCAGTCATTGAAAACCCGATAAGGGTCGCTATGAGCCGGACAAGACTCGACAGCACCCAACAACAACAACAACAAATATCTCCTAGAATGCACTTATGGAAACAAAATAAAGCAAACCCGCAAGCTGAGTTTTTCCTGGGCAAGAGATGGTAAATAGAATTGAATTATGTAATCCTTTTATTTTTAGTTGGAAATGTGTGAAATGTCATCGACATTTTCTTTATTGGGTATATCAATTTTATTGGTATATTTTATTCACTATGAAGCATTTAGGGCTGGAGTTTAGCTCAGTTGGTAGGGTGCTGTTCTGTACTCTCTGAGGACCCAGGTTCCATCCCCAGCACTGCAAAAATGGGAGGACAGGGAAATCCACTCCCACAGCTATCCTGAAACAATCAGCCATTGAAAACTCTATAATGGTTGCTATGAGTTGGACTTAACTTGACAACACCTAACAACAACGAAGTATTTAAAGTGCTTTCTAAGGGATACCATGACCTCAGTCACCCAAGCATTATTTTTCTTTTTTCTTTCTTTTTTTTCTTTCTTTCTTTTCTTTTCTTTTCTTTTCTTTTCTTTTTTTTTCTTTTTTCTTTTTTTCTACTGACTTAAGATCTTTAATCTTCTAACGAGAAGAAATGAGTGGTCATAGTATGTCCCCAGAACCTAACCTTGGAACGGGCAGTTAAGCATAGGCTGCTGCCCTTAGACCTATTTTAACTGAGAAATATGTCCTAAAGTGCTTTGAATTCCATGCAGTCCCTGGCAGCTTGTGGGGAGGTGAGAACTTAAACTCAGCTCCAAGGAAGCTGTACCGTGTCCTTGCTACGCCCTGTCAAGTTGCATCCATCGCATTAGGTTAGGAGTGAAGATGTTACAGGATGTGACCAATGGGATCAGAAGCAATAATATGACCTGTCATCCAGTGCTTTCCTGACCATTCTGGGGTAAACAGATTGCCTGCTAGTGTGTGGGGCTAGGGGAGGTCTGGTGGGGGAGGTGGGGGTGGCAAGGGCTATTTTATTTCTTATTTACAAAAGTGGTGCTTGGTTGGGAGGAAGTAATAAATTGGCCTTATTTCCCTAGTCTCATTTTGGGCTTTTGCTTCAAGCTGTAATACCTAAGCCTTTTTTAAAAAAAAATTATTTAAATATGCCAAAGAGCTGCAAAACCCCACATGTGGCATTCCAGGGTGCTCTCTAGGGAGCAGGGCTAGAAAGAAACATTTGTGAGGCTTTTTGCTTCATTGAGGTGAAGGAGGGTCACCTCAACCAACCCTGTGCACAGACAAGGTCAGGAAATGCAATTGAAGGTTGAGGCACCTGGCAACAACTTGGAGGTGATTAAATCACAGCTTCTCTCTGTCAGAATCGGGGCTGCCCTCAGCTTAGAGCAGATGAATTCCCTGATGGTGACCATCAGGAAAGAGAGGCCTCTCAGCTCATATCTAAAGCATGTAGATGCCACTCCTGGGCATGCCTGCTAGGACTAATTTACAAATGCACCACCTCCAGATATTCTAGGGGCAGAAAATCCAAAGAGGGAAGGGTTCTTCAGACAGAACAGTCTGACTCATCCAGAACTGTTATAATCCCCACATTTGCAACTGGTGATTGGTAGAAATTTCTTAACCAATAACCTAGAGCTCTCTGTCTCATTGCTTTAAATGTATGCTTGCTTTTCTCCCACTGATCAATATATAAGTCCATACAGGCAAACTATAGATCTGACTATTTGAGTGCACCATCTTGGATTTTCCTCATTTCTTCAAGGCTAGACCAGTGCCTCTGAAATTATAGAGGCAATAATGTGTGGCCATTGGGAAAATGGCCTCTGGAGCCATATTGCCTGTGTTCAAATCCTGGTTCCTTAGCTTCCTAATTGTACAAACTTGATAAAGTTACTTGAATTCTTCGTGTTTCAGTTTTTTCATATGCATGTCAGGAATGATGTTAGTACCAATCCCAGTTAAATGAGTTAATCTGTGTAAATGTCAAAGAGTACCTGGTACATGGGAAAGGTTTAAAAAATGTTAGACATTTTATATGTGAGTTTTGGTGCTGTTAATCTTTCTGCCTTCTTAAAGGAACTTATGGGCTGGGCTTTAGCTTAGTGGGTAGAGTGCTGCTCTGGGAACTCTGAGGCCCTGGGTTTGATCCTCAGCACCAGAAAAATGGAAGAAGGACCTGGCAGCCCACTCCTGAAAACAATCTTGAAACAATCAGCTATTGAAAACCTTATGAGTACCTCAGAAGAACTGACATAGTGCCAGGCAGGGCACAATGTTGGGGAGTGTTTTTTTTTTTTTTTTTTATGTTGTACATAGGGTCGCTGTGAGGCAGACCCAATTCAAGGGCAGCTAACAACAACAACAAAGAACTAACACATTTTCCCTTCAGATCTGGAGTTTATGTTTGGTCACAAGGTTGCATAACAATTGGGAAACACTCAAGGACTCTAGCTTGGACCTCCCACAGCTTGGCTACTCAGATAAAATTGCTCAGTCTAAAAATACAAATTTTGTTTTATCCTGGTAGACAAGTGGAGCTCTGAATTCAAACATGGACTTTACAATCTAGATCTCTGTAGTGGAGAAATTAGTCCATAGGTTTGTTGGTTTCTTGACCTGATTCATGTCTGGCCTCTTCTCCATCATAAACTGGCTCTTTTGATTCAAAAGAATGTCTCTGTGTCTTTCCTCTTCACATTCCTAAAGCACACAGCAGGTGCCCAATAGTTATTTTAGCCAACTCTGCAGTTCCTTTTCTAGACCTACTCAAGTTGTCATAAAGTATTTTGAGGCTCTTGGTTTTGTAAGATCAGTATCAGATCATCCATTCGCCTTAATACTGAGACAGTTTCCATAGAAGGGAGAACGGCTTTATGGGCTTCTTAGAAACTTTGTAAAACTCACATTGACTTCAGTTCACCATGTGTCTCATTGGACTCAGGTGATCTACAGGTCACCACACTGCAAGCTTCAACTCTACCTCGTAACCTAGGCAATGTGCCTTTTCGCATGTGAGAACTCTTAATGAAGTGCCTTAGAAAGAGCTTCTGGGAAATAGAATCAACAGTAACAAATCTTATGTCCATGTGCTGGAATCACATATGGAAACTCTGACCTTGAGCAGAGGTTCTGCAGAACACCTGGAAGTCACAGAACACCATGGTCGTTGCATAGCCCCCAGTACAAAAGACACACTTAATCCCAAATAGCTGAACTAGGTGAGATTTTTATGAGCAGAAAATATGACTAGATTGCTGTATATAAATGCAACAGAAAACCAGAGCAAGGTACTCAAAGCTACATAAAAACACATCATGACCTAAGCCTGGTTGGTTATTTCCATGTCTTTCCATTAATACCACTGGATACTTTTCATTAATTTGGTCACTGGCAGGTGCTCATGGAAGACAAAATAAGAATGTATTCCAAACTCCCAAGAGAAAACAACTAGAGGAGAAAATATTTTAAACTGAGAATATTTCATCCATTATTTTTTCATGTGAAAGAAAAAAATCTGACATTATTTGATTTTTGCAGAAGAATGCTTCAGAAAAAGTGGATAAGTAGCAGTATTTGGTTCCTTAGGTAAAGAAAGTGCTTCATAGCGAAGAAAACCAATCTATTCAAGCCAAAGAAATTGGCACATTTAATGCCAGTCACCTCTACCAACTTTGACAAAGCCTATTGTCAGAGACCTGGTGAGAATGTCACTTTCTAATCCACAGAATTTTACTCCAGTTAAAAGAGAAAAGGACTCTACCTCTTCATATTGCTCTTTCCATCCTATCAACCAACAAGATCTGGCAAACCACAAACATGTGAACATAGGTAAAGAGTAAGAAAATTTAATTATATAAAAATATATGTGTGTTTTACCTTAATTAGATATGGTCACCAATGTCCAAGAAGAGCAATGTCACTCAAGTTGTCCCGTGAATAGCAATGCTGCTTATCCTAAGAATGAGAAAAAACAGAAAGGCATGTAAATCCAAGATGGTCTAATTCTAAATCTGGTGTTTCATAGTTTTAAAAAAGGAATTGGAGATGGGAAAATGATTGAGGGCTCTTCAAAGTAGTTTGCCTAAAAACCAAAGAGAGATGAGAGAGAGAGAGAGAGAGAGAGAGAGAGAGAGAGAGAGAGAGAGAGAGAGAGAGAGAGAGAGGAAGGACAGAGAGAGAGAGAGAGAGAGAGAGAGAGATGAGAGAGAGAGAGAGAGAGAGAGAGAGAGAGACAGACAGACAGACAGACAGGCAGACAGACAGACAGACAGACAGACAAAGTAAACAGTTTCCTATGTTTCTTTCAAAGATTTGGGGATACATAAAATGGTTCTTTTGAAAATAGACTCGTAGCCAGTGTATTCTTGCTGGGCAGGGACTGTACTGTGGAAAAGAGAAGATGGAGGCTTTATATCAAAACTGTATTGGTCAAATTATTTGATTGCTCAGTTTCCCTTTTCTCATCTGTAAACTGGGGCAATCACACCTACGCAGAAGGCCCATGACGAGGATTAAGTAGACGTGCAGAGATCCCTGCACAGCATCCTGCACACAGCAGGCAGGGATCACATGGATATTTTGGTTCCCTCCAAGTTCCTCGCCCCCAGCCCTTGGCTTCTCTTGTAATTACTCCCAACACCTCATCAGTGTTACTCCGTGGTGTTCGATTGGAAAACATAACATACCTCAATGATTTCAAAACAACTTTAAAAGTGGGAAAATGAATGACAGCTAATGATACATTTAATAATAGCTCGAAGTATTTAGTGCTTCCTATGTGCTTGTCCTATGTACTAATAATTTCCAATGCACTAGCAGTTTTATATCAATCACCTCTTTCACCCTTACAATAACTATTCAGAGAAGGCAGTACCAGGAAACTAAAGGATGGGGAATGAAGAACCTTTTAATCAGATTGTGCATGCCCCAGGTGTCAGGGCTGGGCTGTGTCCATGCTGCCCACGTCCTGCCTGCTCTCCCTTCACCTATCACCTGGCTTCATGGTATCCACAGCACAGGTCCTCCATGTGCTTCCATGGGTGCCACACATCCCACTCAAGTTTCCTCTTCTCCTTCCCTCCTTTCCCTCTCTTCCTTCGCTTGGATCTTTGTTTTTGTTCTGGATTCACTGCTTTATTCATTTAGTTCTTCTGTTTTTCTTTGACAGACTAGGACTGAATATTGCTCACTGAGCCTTTGACTAGCTGTATCATCTCAGGTGAGTCTCTTAATTTCTTTGAGTCTTGGATTTTTTCCTCTGGAAATGAATGCCTTGGAGGAGATGATCCTGAAAGTCCCTTTCCAGTTTTTGGTCCTGTGACTGACTACTTTGGGGTCAGTTTTACATCCTATTTACTGCTGAGATCTTCATAGACACATAAGAGTTGTGAGCTCTAACAACCAGTGTATTTGCTTCAGCTACAATTTCACATTCCTGTAAGGAAACATTTATATTCATGCACATTATTTAAAGAGCTTATAAATGAAGAAACAAATTCAAAGATGTCAGGTAACCTATCCAAGGTCATACAGAAGTGGCAGAACCAAAACTTGATTCCAAGTTTATGTGTTTCCAATGTACATATTCTTTGTATTAACCCAAGCCTACCAGAAAATGTCATGTAGAAAGTTGATTGAACCAAATCACTCCCATTGCTGATATTTGACTCAAAGTTTATGTTGCCAGTAATAACTAATATGTAGTGTGAGCATATTGTGTGGAAACCAGTAAAGTTATAAGTTTACTTATAGTCCTATTAAACTAAAGGTCAGGTATGATAGCCATCCTCTTTTGATAGGCAAGGAAACTGAGGCATTAGGACTGACAGTGTGTGCCCAAGTCATACAGTTCGTAAGCAGAGGATGGAAGACTTGAATTAAAAGCAACTGAACTTTGGCTTAGGTAATGGTTTATTAATGCTCACTGGCATGTGGCAGTTATAATGCATTTTAAAGTTGAAAAGGTGCAGTTGTGAATACTGGAGAGGGAATATTGGAGAAGTTTCATGCATGTAATGGTGAGTTACAAAGACATCCTGTTCATTTAGTAATTCATGGACCTTAATACAGGACAAAAGAATTTTTCATTTTTAGTAAGATTTGCCAGGGACTTTTGGGAACCTGCCTCCTCTGGGTTTCCCCATTAAAATTGCCTGCTATTGTCATTTTTTCAAACAATGAGGAAAGAAATGACAAAATGAATTTCAAGGGACAGCATTTGAGAGTGAGATGTGCAGCATCCTTCACACCCCGGGAGTCAGGGCCATATGCTAGCCCCCTTGAACAGAAAGGTAAAAGACTCCTCGTTTATTTGGTTGAGTCCAGATACATGGAGAAAATTGCCTCACTGACACACTCCAAACACGGCCACATGATTTCGATGAAGGCAGGCAAGTCTGTTTGGCTTCTGCAGGGGATTTGTTTGTATATTCTAATTGCATCATTGTTTAGCTTTATTTCATCTGGAAGCTGGCTGCCAAATGAGCATATTGATTACCTGTCATGGATGCATATTTCTCAATTAAAAGTCATCAAGGCTTATAAAATCTCAACAACATCAAGATCAGCTAGTAGCTCATACTAGTACTGTGAGGAGTCACACTAGCTGGCTTTTGTTGAACATACACCACAAGCCTGGCACTCCACATGTTGTTGTTGTTAGGTGCCATCATGTTGGTCTCCGACTCATAGCGACCTTATGTACAACAGGCAAAACACTATTGTCAGTGCTTCTCTGCTATTCCTAGGGTTTTCAATGGCTGATTGTTTTTTCAGGGAGTGGGCTCCCAGGTCCTTCTCCCAAGCCTACAGCACCTGGTGTTCCCAGGCAGTCTCCCATCTAAGTACTAACCAGGTCCAACGCTGTTTAGCTTCTGAGATCTGATGGGATCAGACGCCACAGTGCTACACCTACAGGCGGCATCCAACATATGCTGGCTTATTTAAATGTCACAACTTGGTTCAAAGTAGATATCACTGTGCTTCATTTTTTTCTAATGAAGAAATAGGTTTAGAAAGTTTAAAAACTTTGCCCAAGACCACACAAGTAGTAAGTGGTAGAGGAGATTTGAACACATGTTTGTAATATTCACCTTCCACCTGGCTATGTGCTACACCAAGGCAGTGCAGTGTACCAGCTAGGATTGTAGACTGCACCATGATGCCACCCTGCTGGGCTTGAAGAGTCAGCTCTGCCACCTACCAGCTCTGTGATCTTGAGTGAGTTTCTTAACAAATCCATGCCTTGGTTTCCTCCTCTGTGAAACCAGAGAACTAATAGCTCAGAGAGTTGTTAGGATATAATGTCACGCTATGCATATAGCATTTAGCTTGTGCCTGACATAATGAGTGCCCATTATATGTACAGCTTCTGGATTTGTGAAAAAGAAACTGCAAATCTTTGCAAAAACTTCCTATGGGCACTTTGTACTTCCCAAGACTTTGCAACAATTCAGTTTTCCTCACGGCAGCCCAGTGCTCCAGGTAAGACCACTGTCTATCACTCTCAGACTGAGACCTGAAGAGCCATGGTACTGACATAGCTCCCGCACCTCATCCCAAGTCTCCATATCATATCAGAATACATACATCATCTACCACTTATTTTCGTTGCCCCACATGTCTCAGACATCTTAGACCTAGTCCTTATGGCAACTTTGCAATGATATGCTAGTACCTCCACTTTCTGAATGAAGAGGATGTGAGCCATGAGATTGAGATGCTTTGTTCTCAGGTTCATGGAGCTGGTGAGTAGCAAGGCTGGGACTTGAACCTAAATCTGGATGCTTCCTGGGTAGGAGTGCTTGTGTACAAATTGTAACTCTTTACCATTAATTTCTCCTTGTCCTTCTCACGAACCCTGAGATGTTCATTGAGATGCAACCCAGATCATCTATCACCTCTATTGACTTTTATCCCCTGAACACATATTTTTATGAAGCCCTTTCTATACACCAAATACTCAGGCTGTTGTGTGAACAGTAATGAACACAGCTAGACCTGGCCTTGGCTTGTGGGGGCTCCCAGCTTTGAGAGGTCCATTCAAACCTACACCTGGTGGGTCCTAGAAAGGAGATAATGGGGGGACTTGGATGGAGCAAATGGATTGCAACAGGCTAATTGATGGCCTCAGGCTCTCTGAGGAACTACAGAAAGCTGAGATGAAGGGGGCAACATGGGAACATTGGAGGAGGGTAACTCACAGGAAGAGGAGCAAGTGCCCAGGGCCTAAGACGGGAGCATGGGAACCAGAAGAAAGGGCTCAGAGAAAAACATGTGCATCTAGGAGAGAAGGGGAAAGAGGAGATGGAGTTGAGGTGTGGCTTAGTGAGAAAGGTTGGAGGAATAGGCTGGGGCCAGAGCACTTAGAGACAAGAGGGCCACAGTAGGGTATTAGGGTTTTAAATCCTACAGAGATTTGTGTAGCTCTTGGTGGTACATAGTCATTATTATTTTGCTTTATCTTCTTGGGTGTATTTATATGTTTCTCCGTCCCAGACCATAATCCACAAAGTGAATACTACGTGGTTCCAAAGGTAACACATTATTCTCAGGTGCCTAAGACAGTGTTCAAGTCAAAGAAAGCATTCACCAATTAAACAAATGAATGAATGAATTGTATCTAATAATCCTGAAATTCTATAAGAATCTTATCAAAAAATAAACATCATAAGGCTGTAGTAAAGAAACCTGACTGAGAATAAAACTATTCAGATATATTTACATTTATGAAAAAATAGATAGTGGGAGAAGGACATGGCAACCCACTCCCAAAGCAATCCCAAAACAATCTGCCATTGAAAACCCTATGAGGGTCGCTATGAGTTGGACACCACTTGATGGCACCTAACAAGAACAACAACAAAAATAGATAGGCAATATATATTAATAAAGATTGCGACCATTAGTAGCTTGGCATTGGGCTCAGAGCTTTATGTGAAACTTTTAATTTTCATGACAATGCACATGAAGTTATTCTTGTTAATTCCCATTTAATAGAAAAAAAAGTAAAACTGGGGAAGAGTTCAATGAAATTATGTCCTTTGACAAAGCTAATAGAGTGTTACAATTTGAATCTAGGTCTTGTATTCATGTCCATGTACTTGACAACTTTATAATTTGTCCCATGAGATAGATAATCTTAGAATTTTTAAAATTAAAAAAATTCAACATCCAAACCATACAATCAATAGCCATTGACAGGAGATAAATAATAGTAAACACCAAAAATAGAAACTAGTAGGAATTTTGGCAATAGTGAATGGATACTAAAAAAGTAAAATTTGATAGAATCTCAATAATGATCAGAAAACAATAATAGAAAAGGAAGCACCCAAAGAATTTGGGTGGTTTGTGCAGATGTATTTGTTTTAATCTTCCTTATTTTCATTGTGTTGCTAGAATGCTAGAGAAAATTAGTAGAAAAAAGGAAGCTATGAGAAGTATAATTTCCTACGAGTGGCAGAACAACATGATGGATAAACAAAGCCAATACTTGCATGCTTCAAACTTTTCCTAGTGTGAACACAGGTTGACTGTGTCAAGAAGGCCTTTTTCCTCCTACTGCTGTCTGAATAACTCCTATTCATTCTTCAACACCCATAAAATTTCCCACTCTAGGAAACTCAATCCAGTCTTCTTGGGTCCCAGCACACCACCTCCACTTCCTTCTTACACTTTATAAAATGTTATAAACACACACAAACTCATGTATGCACATGCATGCACACACATGCTCACACTCATTCTTCCTTCAATTAGAGACTAAGCCCTACATCAGTGAATACATTAATTATGTATTTATGTAATTATTCTATGTAATTATTCTTTTTAATGCAAATTCGTCTAGGCAGTGATGGAAAGGAACAGAAACATAACGACTCAGATGTGCCGAATATGATCAGGACACTGGTTGAATCACTGTTTTTGGTTCTCACAATGATCTTGTTAAATATGTTTCTCTATTCTCATTTTATAGATGGGGAAACCCATTCAAAGAAGATAATTTTCTTGTTCACGTTAGTGGGAAGTAATTTAGGATTCCTGAGGGAGAAAGGACAAATCCTGATTCGACAGAGCCCTGGGGATTTGTGAAGAAATTTTTGTAAGTAATAAGAGAATACAATGCCAAGAGCGTTTGGAAGGAGAGTCTGAGATGAATCTCCTCCTGCTGTGGCCCTGAGCCTCTCTATGAGGCAGCAGAATGAAGGGGCCAAGAACATGACTGTTGGGGCCTTTGTGCTGGGCTTGAGTCCCAGCTATGTTGTCTTCCTGGGTGGCCTTGGGCACACGACAAAGCTCTTTGGAGGGTCAGTCTCCCAATCTGTACAATGGAGATTGTGGTAAGGGTACTTACCTCATAGGATAACATGAGGATGAATGAGGTAATGTTTGTGATGAGGGCACATGGTCCCTCGCACATAAAAGGTGTGATAGATTGAGCTGTTATTAGTCAATGCTTTCAAAGAAAAAGAGTTACATGCTAAGTAATGAATATGGCCTGTGGGACCTGAGGAATTGGGGCCTGCTCAGTACAGTGTGAGCAGAAAGGGAGACTCTCTGTGCTGTCAGAGGGGTACCTGGAAACATGGTCACTGTGGAGAAGGGAACACACGGGAATGTCAGGGCAGCCATCAATTAGACAACACTTTCCAAAACACAGTGGGACCACCTCTCATCAGCATCACCTCATTCATTCTCTCAACAATACCAACTAGGAAGCAGGGCCACCATTTTTCCCCCTGAGGCTAGGGATTGAGGGCAGGACCCTACACATGCTAGGTAAGAGCTCTACCTCTGAGTCACACCCCAAGTCCCAACATATTTTTTTTTATGTTTCTCTTTTTACACCTGAGGAAAATAAGAGTCAGAGAACGGTTGAGATGTCAGCACTGGGATTCCAACCCAGCTTCATCATGTACCATCATCTGTCAAAATTTGTGTCAGTAGCCCTACTGTGCTGCCCCACAGGTCCACTGCTTCTTCCTCATGAGGGTTTTTCAGCTGCCCCACTCTCCTGATTAGGAGTAACATCCTCCAATAACTGAAAGAAGGGAAGGAGGGAATCAATTTATTCTGTATTGGTCCAGAGGGTAGAAAGAACATGGCACTTAAGAGAGGAACCTTGGTTCAACAATGGAAAGATCTTTAGCTATAATGAAGCACCTGCAGAGTCCAAGAAATATCACCAGATATAAAGAGTCAGAGTCAGCAGTGAATTTAACTCCACTTCCTACCAGGCAGGGGAATATATGCGTTAACATTTTTGGATCTTCATTTTTCTCATTTGTAAAGTTAATGTAAGATCTTTCTTCCCTTTATGTGTTTGGGGAATAAGATTACACATACTTAGTGCAGAGAGTTGTTGAACATGTGTTTTGTCCTTTCATTACCCAATTTTTTAAATCAGTAATTAGAGCTGCTCAATAGTGCAGTGGGAATATTGATTCTCAGCCCCATTCCACATCCCCGGAAGTACTCAAGTGGAAGGTGGAGCACTAAATGATAGGGTCCTACAGTGCCACCTCAAACCTCCCTCAATAGAGAAACTTCAAGGACCCTCCAACCCTAAGGTTTCATGAAATGAGGAAGAATACTTCATGTGGTGGATGATGAAACCAGAATTCAAGATCTTAACAGTTTGGGCAGAGTGTTCACGTTAGGGTGATCAAACCGCACAAAGGTAAATACAAAACTCTGCCTTTGAATTAGAAATAAACCACAACAACAATAATACTGCAACCTTGCTTGTGTAGAAGGGAAGGACTAGTTTAGTCATGGGGCAATGAAAACAAGCTGGAGTGCTTTGTCGATCAACAGCTTCATGTATGACTCAATTTCTAAGCCGGATAAACAACAAAAAACAACCTTGACTAATGTAGGCTGCCTTGCATTTTTAGAGATTCAGGGGCGAGGCTAGGGAACTTACTGTCTCACTATACCACGTAAAATTCACTAGGGATAATTTCTTTCAAAAATCAACATATAGGTGAAAAATTCACATAATCTAACTTTGAAAAATCCTTATATTACACAGAAAGTACAGTATTCCTGGTTTAGAATATACAATCCTCTTTGTACAGTATATATGGCTTAGAACACATAATCTTCTTTAGTAACACCTATGCACAACAGTATTTGAACACAATAGGGCTATATTATGCCCCCTATAGTAAAATCTGTTTTACCTTTGAAACAATTAACAAGTACCCGATGGCAAATGAGAAATAAATGGAAGAATTACAAAGTGCTCTCACTTATCTTTAGGGTTTATTCAATTTAAAAAACATCATTAGTCATTTATAATTTATAAAAGGGTTGCTGTGATTAAATGAGATAATATCCAATGACTTTAACCAGGAAGTTTTAAGAGAAAAATTGACCAGACATTGGTGTTCATGGTAGTGAAAGATTGGAGATCATGCCATAAAGCAGGATTAGGCAGACTTATGGCCTATGGGCTCCAAATGACCTGCAGCCTATTTTTGCCCACGAAACACCTATGAACAGAAGAGAAACACTGTCAAATATAGTGCTGGAAAATGAGCTCCCCAGCTCAAAGGCATTCAAGAAATGACTGGGGAGGAGCTGCATCCTCAAAATAGAATCGACCTTAATAATGAGAGTGAAGTAAAGCCCATGGGACCTCCTTTTGCTAAAATAACACAACCCAAAAAGGGAAGTATCGCAATGACTGCAGCAACAGGCTCAAACATAAAGAGATTGTGTGTATGGCACAGTGTCGGGTAGTGTTTTGTTCTGCTGTACATAGGTTCACTATAAGTCAGATCCAAATTAATGTTACTTAACAACATCAACAGCCCATGAACAATGTTTAAAGCATGTAGAAAACTGTAAGGGAATAATAAAAGGAATATGTGGTAGAAATATATGTTGGTCTACCAAGCCTGAAATATTCACTCCCTGGCCTTGTGAAGAACAGGTTTGCCCATCCTTGCCATGTAGGAAGGGAAATAGAGATCTGCCCTTACAATGAAGATGACCTCTCTCTCCCACCTCGGGTAGATGTCCAGCCCTTAACGTGCTGCACAAGCCTCCTTGTCCAGCATCTCCAGTGCCTCCCCTGCCGTTCCTTGCTCTTGAAATACCAGATGGACTGTAGCTCTCCCTCCGGCAGAACACCACTTCACCACTCCAGACCTGTGCCAGTGTCACTGACATTAACATAAATCAGCCCTTGACTTTCAGCACCCCTAGGTCCTTGCTGAACCTTCCACCTCCTTGGTGTTCGAGAGCACATACACAGACTTGTTCCTTTTTAACTGGATGCATTTACCTGAGCTCATTTGTTTCTTTATGGTCCCACCTTCTAGAACCTAGAGTCTAGATGTAAGCTCCTTGAAAACAGCAATGTTAATTCTTCATTTGCCTCTTTAGCACTTAACATTATACCTGGCACCAGAGTGGCTCTTAGTAAATGTTTTCTAGACTGAAATAAGTGTATTTAAATACTAATAGACTGTTAGTATAGGAGGGTGTGGAGTACTTCAGGAAGGCTTCTAACAGCAGAAAATTAGAATCATGATGGGAAGATACAGTTGGGAAGGAAGTGCCTTTTCTAAATTTCCATGCTGTTATTGTTAGGTGCTGTTGCATTGGTGTCTGACTCATAGTGACCCTATGTATAACAGGCAGAACATTATTGTTAGCGCTTCTCTGCTATTCATAGTGTTTTCAATGGCTAATTGTTTTTTGGGAGTGGGTCACCAGGTCCTCCTCCCAAACTTCCATAGGTGGCCAGGAATAGATAAAGGAATGGATTATTTCCCCAGCACTGGGAGACTGAACACAGGGCTCCATCACTTAGCTGCACACCCAGCCTGCTCTTATTTTTTATTTTATATTTTTCTGAGACTGTCTCTCTAAGTTGTACATGTTGCCTCTGGTCTTGAGCTCATGATCCTCCTGCCTCAGTCTCCTGAGTTCCTGGAATTACAGGTGTATGTCACTGCACATGACTAGAACAAATATCCTCAAGAAGACCTGAGTTTGAATGCTGACAATATGCCTTCATTTCGCTCTGAGAATTTATGCAAAGGAATTCATGTTTACAGCTAGTTTTCCTATCTCTAGCCTGGATATAGAAAATGTGCCTCACAGGGGTGTTGGGAAGATCAATGCGATGTACGTTAGAAAGGCCAACACAGTACAATGTCTTGCATGTGGTGGGTGGTCAGTAACCTTTTGCTCCTTCCTAATTCCTCATGTCTCAAGCCCCTCACCTATATCACATTTCTCATGGCAACTGGGAGAAAAAGTTACTTTTCACCAAACTGCTCCAAGTATTTCATCAGTTTCTCCTGACTTAATATACCACCCCGAGAAGATAAACGTTAGGATTCTGTCAACAAAGGCAGGCTATGCATCCAGAGAAGACAGTTCATAGTAATTTTGTCAGCAAAATTGTAACAATAAAGGCCCAAACAACACTTCATCTCCCTGTCAGGAGTCTTGAAAGGGCAGATTACTTTATCCTCAATCTTGGCACATCCACTTAGGGTAGACTTACAAGCCAGGCAGGTGTAAAGTACAAGCCAGCACTTGTTCACATTAGCAATTATCAATGGAAAACTATGTGAATGCAAAGTCTTGGCACTACCGTTGCCCTGGTAACCATTATTTTGCAGAGGCAGGGCAGATACTAACATGACAGCTTGACATCACTGCCCAAGAAAGATGGCTTCTCTTTTTCCATTTTGCCAAGTTACTTTTTGTGCTTATTCTTGCAAGCCCCTGAAGATTTTTTTTTTTTTTCAGTACTGGGGGTTGAACCCAGGGCCTTGCGCTTGCATGCTTTGCAAGTGCTGGACCACTGAGCTGTACGCCCAGCCCATTTGCCCATTTTTTTACTTTTTCAGACAGGGTCTCCCTAAATTACAGAGACTCCCTCTGGTCTCGAACTTGCCATCCTCCTGGCCCCGCCTCCTGAATCACTGGGATTACAAGTGTGCACCACCGTGCCCAGCAGAAAATATTTCTTGTTATTTGTTTGGCATTTAAGAATCTATCCAAGACTCAAAGTGATAATAAAATTTCTCTGATTAGTGTTTATTGAATACCTACTATATGTCAGACACATAGTGCAAGATGAGTCATTTTCGATCTAAGAAAGCCAGCCAGCCAGCCTGCCTGCCTGCCTTCCTGCCTTCCTTCCTTTCTTCCTTCCTTCCCTCCTTCCTTTTTTCTCCTTCCTCCATCCATTCACTCCTAAACCTATTGAGGGAATTCTGTGTGCCAAACACTGTATTTAAGATGACTGATCTGGAGATTAATAAGAACTAGTCCTTGTCCTTAGGAAGCTCTCAATCATATTGATAAACTATAAGAACACAAGACCCATAGAGAAGAGCAAATATGCCCATAAAAATAGTTCAAAATAATATGAGTATTATAAGGTTAGAATAACAAAATATCTCAGTGATTCTGAAATATAGAAATAGAATACTACCATAAAAATATAATGGATTATCTCTATAACTCCCATTGTAAATTCATTCTTTTGTCTACTTCGTTCATTTATTCACATATATGTATGTATTTAGATGAAGTAAGGTAAGTAAAACCTAATAAAGAATAACTTTGGAAAAAAGAGAAGATAAGAAATGGAGGGAGAAAAGTGGCTACAGATGGGCTGGGGGAGGAATTGACATTTACTGAGTCCCAACTACAAACCTACAAACACTGTATCTGATCTCATCTGACCTTCACGAAACTCTGGAAGACAGTTTTCTTCGTCCTTTTCTCCTTTTTTTTCCTGTCCTTTCCATCTTACTCTTCTTATTTTCACTTCATAGGTTACCAGATGAGAGGAATTTTGTCTCCGGGAATCTAAGCCACATGGAGTCAGCAATGCAATGCCTACATTCAACCAAGCGTCTGACTTCGAAGCCTACGCTCTTGTTACCATGTCATGAGTGAGAGAGAAATAAAAATTTATGAAACACAGACAGAAAGAAATGGACCAGAAGCATGACACTTGAGGAAGAGAGAGTAATAATCAGAGGCACCCAGGGATACTGGGGTCCTTTTTAAGGGCTTAATCCCGAAATACTGAACCTTTAATTCAGCAGAGATTCTGATTGCCAAACAGCACCAATTACTTCTTGAAACTTGTTTTTTTTTTTTTTTTAATTTTCTTCATTAACAATCCCTATTGAAAGAACGTCCAAAAAGGCTTAAAAATGAGAGGAGAGATAGAACAGTGACAGGAAGAGAGTATTCTAAAATAGGGCTGCAAAGCACAGTTAGATACGTGGGATGCTAAGGCTGCTCTAGGAACACCGAGAGAAGCAATGCAGACTTGAGCAGGGTGCTTGTTTCATGGAGAAGAAAACAAAGCTGGAGAAGTGACTTGTCTAAGCTCCTTGTTTCCTACTCTATTAAAACCACCAGGCATTTCTCTTTTCATGACTATTAGCAGAGATGAATTTGCTAGTACATTTTAATTTTTAAAAAAAATGTGGTTGCACATTATTGGCAATGAAGTTTAGGCCTAGAATTAGTATTTCTAGAGCTCGCCACTGTAAGTGCAGTCCATAAACTGGGGGCATCAGCCTCTCTCAGGAGCTTATTAGAAATGCAGATGTGTTGTCACAAGGTCTCCCAGTGATTGGTTGTGCATTAAGGTTTGAGAAACCCGAGAAGAAATGTCATATGTTATGAAAAGAAGATGGACTTTGTGAATAAATTGAACTGGGTTTAAATCTCAATACAAAACTATGAGCCATGAGCATGGTTTGGAAAGTTGGTAAAGAAAGGGAAAAGCATTCAGGGGGAAACAGCAGCATGGGTGGAGGACATATAACCGGGCTTGGGATGTTTGGGGAGAGCAAATGTCCTAATGGGGCTGAAGTGTGAAGACAAGCTAGAAACAGGACTCAAGGGTCAGGATGAATATTCAACTGTTATTCTGTGGTCAGGGAAGACCTTAAATGGCTAATACCACAACCAAAATGAAAAATAGTAATTATTTTTGTTTATTGTTTTAGAGTTTAACTGTATCTGGCATATGTGTTGTTGTTGTTAGGTGCCGTCGAGTCAGTATCTGACTCATAGCCACCCTCATAGGGTTTTCAATGGCTGAGTGCTTCGGGATTGATATCTGGCATATAGGTACTCAAATATTTGCAAACTGACTAAATCAGCCCTAAACCTTATTAATGTCCCTCATATCATGAGATGGGGCTGAGATTTAGCTCAGTTGGTAGAGCACCGCTCTGCAGTCTCTGAGGTCCTGGGTTCGATTCCCAGCATGGCAAAAATGGGAGAAGGATGTGACAATCCACTCCCTAGGCAATCCGGAAACAATCAGCCGTTGAAAACCCTATGAGGGTCTGTAGGAATCGGATATGACTTGAGGGCACCTAACAATAACAACAGCAACATATCATGGGGTATTTATAACAACTCTGAGAGATAAAAACAAAACAAAACAATAGCAAAAAGATCCAGGAATTCTTTCTTTCTTTCTTTCTTTCTTTCTTTTTTTTTTTTTTTTGCGGTACTGGGGGTTAAACCCAGGGTCTCACGCCTGCATGCTCTGCAAGTGCTGGACCACTGAGATGCACCTCCAGCCCATTGTTTACTTTTTGAGACAGGGTCTCGCTAAATTACACAGACTGCCTCTGGTCTTGAACTTACGATCCTCCCGCCTCTGCCTCCCGAGCTGCTGGGATTACAGGCGTGCGCCACCACGCCCGGCCCAGGAGTTATTTCTTAACATTATTGCCATCATCTTCCATTTCATAGAAGATGGAAGTTTGGATGGAGAGAAGATTTGCATGGAGTGAACTGCTAGTAATTGCTAGTTCCAGATCTTAAATTCAATTCTTTTGACTCCAAAACACATTTTTTAATTGGCAACTCCTCAATCCTTTGGCTTCACCCTTTTGTGAGTTCACAACTAAGATATGCATGGAGAATGTGTGAATAAAAGATGCCAATCTTGTCATGATAATCAGTCCTTTCCTCACTGAAGTCTACCACGTAGTTTTCAGGGCCATCAATCCTTCTATTTCCCAAAGGTGGGTGGATGGTTGCTGTTGATTAGTGCTGACAAGTTCCCTTTATGCATTTTGCTCTGCCATCATGGTGGGTACTCTGCCTCCAGATAACCCAAGAACTACTTTCCATCCCTCAGTCTCAACTGATAGAACTATATGGCTTTTCCACTCAGAAAAATGGCACAGGCTACATTTATGGAGACTAAAACAATTCAATCTGTGGAAAGACTTACGATGAGGGGATAAAAATCAGGAAGGCTAACAACATGGTAACCAAGGACTTGAAAGATTTCATACAAAGCCATATGTCATCTCTCGAAGCCTGTTTCAGATTGCTGATGAATGAATTTGTCTTTCTTAAATTCATAACTAGTACACGAAACAGAAATAATTTGTATAATGAGTCATGATTGTTTCAGAATACTATGGTATAATGAAAGACTTGAATGTGGGGACCAAACTGAAATAAATCCTGGTTCTGGCATTAATGTCAGCCTGACTCCTCATGAACCAACTAGTTAATGTTTATGAAACACTGTATGCCAGGGAAAGCATTAAAGTCTGTCCACAGCATTATTCCACTTAGTCCTCACAACCACCATGTTATTATTCTTATTTTGTAGCTGAAGATGTATGGTCAAGAGGTTTCAAAACTATCTCAAGTCACATGGTTGAAAAGAGTATCGTTTCCAGTCTTTCCTGTCCATCTGTAGAGCTCACTATGTTGATCATTGTATAGTTCCTATTTGACCTCGTTCCAACATGTCTGTCAGCTTGTTGTGCGTAGGGGCTTGCAGGTTGCTCCTGAAATAATAAAATATGAGGGTTTTTTTTGTTTTGTTTTGTTTTTTACAGATTCTAAAATGGCCGGTCAAATTCCTAAGACAAAAATAATATCTGTAACAAAGTCAGGTCACCATGGCTAAGAACACCATGACTGAATCCTGACCTTGGTATGTACCCAGAAATGATCTAGGTCAGGAAGCTGGTACAGACAGTACCTCCCCACCCCTTAACCTCAAAAATTCTGCTTCTGTATATCTGCTTCTTTGCCCCTAAAAGTCCCTTAAATTGTCCCATAAAAACACTGACCAGCCCAGACCAACTGCTGTTCCCTCCAAGTCTACTCCTGGTGTGAGGGGCAGCCAACTGGAGAGTTTATTAAAGCTTTCTTCTGATTCCAATCCATTTGTGTCTTGGAGTATTTCTCTGGATTCGAGCTGCTGGGTACAACATTCCAATGCCGAAAGCTATGCCACCAGTATTTCAGATATTAGTGGGGTCAACCATGGTGGACACCTTTCAGCTGAGTTTCCAGACTAAGCCTAGGGAGGAGGACCTGGCAGTCCATTCCTGAACAATTAGCCATTGAAAACCCTATGAAGAGTAGAGAAGAACTGTCAGATATAGTGCTGGAAAATGACCCCCACCCCCACCCCGGACTGGAAGGCATTCAAAAGACAACTAGGGAAGAGTTGCTTTCTCAAAATATAGTTGATTTTAATGATGGGAACAGAGTAAAGCCCATGGGACCTCCATTTCTTATTGTGATACTACTCAAAATGGGAAGAAACACAGTAGTTACAAAATGAACTCAAACATAAAAAAGATCATGTGCATGGGACAGTATCAGGTAATGTTTTGTTCTGTTGAACATAGGATCACTATGAGTCAGATCTGACTTGATGGCACCTACCAACAACAACATGACTTCAGTAACTTCAAACTAGTTATTGAACCTCTCAAAGACATAGTTTCCACAATTTGAAAAACAGACAAATACTATAAGCAAATATCTATAAGTAATGCATATGAAAGTGTCAGAAGAGTATTTGGCACACAGTAGGGATTCAAGAAATGTCAATGTTCTTTCTCTTTGACTCATAAAAATACTTAGAAAGAAAAAATGTATCATGTAGACATCAGTTTTGGAAGGGATGAAACAGTTTTGATTACAAACAACATCATTTTTACTGGAACCAATCAGTAGCATACTGAGTTTCCAGACTGGCTTCGTAGGCAACTGTGATGGCTTCATGGGACTTGTTCCAGAACTCAAGAGAGTGCACAAGTTCTCTCCCCTGAACCCCCCATCTTCCTCTCCATGAGTGGGAGTTAATAGTGATTTAGTGTTTGAACGGTTCTTTGCTGCAATATGCCTGCTAAATTACACCAAAAATACTACTGACAGTCTCAGCAAAGCAATTTTAATTTGGGATGCCTCTGCTTATTCTTGGCTCTAAATTTGGGAAGATGAGGTAAAGGTTTCAGCCTGTTTATGTCTCTCTACCCCTCAATTTATCTCACTTTGAGAGAAAGAAGTCACAGAAATGAGCTGCTGCCAGATATTTTTTTTTTCATTTTCACCAACAAAATGGGAAGAACACCACCTATTTTCTAACATGGCTGGGAGAGGCAAGTGAGATAAATGCTATTCATTGTTGGTGGTAACTTGTCCTTAGCTCCCGCCTTCAAAGCTCTTCCTTCACTAGAGGGCTGTGAACCACATCTTACTTTGCCTCAAGAAGTCAGGCAAATGATCACTGTGATAAAACATGAGTGGAAAAGATTTTCCTAGGAATGCCTTTTCTGCTGTGCAAATGAGGAGTCCAGAGATAGATTTTCTATCTGAGAATGAGATGAGGTGATGTCCAGCTAATTTTCAGAAAGTTCTTGACAGAATCTCTTTGGAACCTGAGTTGCTAAATAGAATTCAATGGGAAGGAGAGGGGTAAACAGTGAGAAGCAGCAAGTGCACAGTAAAGGTCTCAGAAATGTGTTTGCTATCAGTATTTAAATGGGCAGCTAATTCATATAGAAGCTCAAATTCAGAATGCAGTTTTCTACAGAAGGTGGATATAGAAGGGCCTGAGTCAACAAAGCAGGGGCCCAGGAATGAGGTAAAGTGAAAGATGCTTTGAGGAATGTGATTGAATAATTTAACAGGAAAGTTCAAAGATGAGGTATTTCTGAAATCCACCTGTGCCTTATTAGGAAACAGCTGCCTTCAGGGAATTTTAAAGTTTTTGGTTAAACATTAGTTCTGGTACTTCAGAAGAATATGAACTTTTGACCACCATGAACCTCAGTTTATTTTCCATTTATTACATGGTTATCATGCCTAATGTAACACTTTATTGGGCACTTGTAATAGTGATTTTTCCAGTATTTTAGATGGAATTTCACTAAATTCTCTATATCAGATTTCTGAGATAGCTAATTCTATTTCTATATTTTATATGAGGAAACCAAGGCTCAGATGTTTAGTTAGGAAACTTTCAAAGTCCCACAGTTAGCAGGTCACAGAGCCCTACATAGACACTCCATATTTGTGTGATTTAAAAACCTGTCCTCTTTCCACTTGGCCACTAACCTCCTCAGACAGAGAGCAAATGGCATTATGGTCAACATATAATTGACATTGGATTAATGATTTCACATCTGAGGCCTAGATGATAAAGACCTGCCAATCTTGTATTACATACCACATACAATAGACTTTAAAGTAATGTAATAGGCAGTTTGGCAAACATGACATGAATGACAAGCCATCACTGTGAGGGACAGTGCTAGCTGGAACTTGAAACACAGATCATTATTTACTTACACTAGAGAAAATTGTTATTTTTTGGAAGGGAGCTCATAAGTTTGAGATGGCAATTTTGCCAGCTAGGGTGTGAAACTTGGGGTGGGCCATGGACTAGAAGGGAGAGTCAGGGAAGGATTAGCCAAATGAGATGCTAAATGACATGGCTCCGTTGTCACTCAAGAAGCTACTTATGTACTACAGTTTGTCTTAAAAATACGACATCAAAAAGGTTTCACTTTTTTAACAGATTTGTATACTAAGAAAGAGTTCAGGCTTGTGTATCAGAAATGTGTGGGTGAATCCGTCTCCACCTCCACAATGAATTGTATGATCTTCTCTGAGCCCAATTACTGTCAAGGAGACACCATTTTCTTCTTTACTGGAATTTTGTGAATGTTAAGTAATGTAAGCTACGTAAGATCACCCCTAACAGAGTGTCTTCATGGTAACAATTTGAATAATATCTGTGCTCTGATTTTTTTCTTAGATTCTCAGAATCTTGCTTGTAAAAAAATCACTCTGAGGTTCTGACAGATGTTATGACCTCTCTACCACCCTGCTTCTTTTTGTGATAGGATCCACTCATCATTTTGGAACATAATTTAATACTAAAAGTATTATACCACCTGCACTTCAGACCCAGTTGAAGTCATTCAATCAGAAAAAGGTCATGTTAACATAAATATTGAAAAAAAGTGATAATTAGGCAGGGAAAACAGCAAAACCCATTAAAAAGGCAATGAATGATTTTTAAATGCTAACATTCCAATTTAGAATTGTTTACACTGTATTTAATAGTTTTATTTGAAGTCATCCTTCTGGAGTAAAATAGAAGGGAAGGCTTTTCTTAGAATCAACTCCAGAAATATGCAAACACACAAGAATTTTCTTAGAACCAACTCCAGAAATATACAAATATGTGATCATATACATGATCATATGTGTATATATAAACAAATGAATGACTTTACCACTCTAGGTTATTAATTATGATTCTCACATCTCCTCAAAACCATTTATGCAACAAATATCTGACAAGCAAAGAAAAGCTAAAATATCACCAACTACAGAGAACTGGTGAGAAAAACCAGATACCACCATAGCAGGTGGATTCTATGTAGCAGTTGTCACAGCTCAGAGTCAGTAACTGGTCTTCATGTGTACACAAAGACCTTCAGTTAAAGAAAGAAATGTCTAGAGAACAAGTTCAAAGCACAGACTTTGGAGTTTACAGATTGGCCTTTGAATCGTTTGTGCAAATGATTTAACTTCTTTTAGTTTTTGTTTTCTTATCTGTAAAATGGGAATAAAATTAGTATGTATAATACAGAATTGTTCCAATAAATGAAGCCACAGGCAGAGCACATGACACATAGCCAATAATTACAAATGTTATGCCTCTGTTCCTATCTCCTTTTCTGGTATGCCAGAAATACTTACTTCATCATGTGTATTCTAACCCTTTCAGGGTGTGTACTTAATGAAAAAGATTCATGTTTAATGTTGCGTGATTTTTAAATTTTTTTATTTTTGCATGATTTTTATATAACACAAGTTTAAGTTAAAAAATACTTCCCCAGTTACTATCTAAATTACTCTTCATCAAGACCCTATGAGTAAATAAATAAGGATGGCAATATCAATTAGACAAATAAACTAATGCACAGGAGTCACACTGGAGCATATCTGTCACTAGACACTGAGTCTTCCAGTTCTTAGAAACAATGCTTCTTTTACTTCTAGACATGACAGTACAACTGATAATGGACTTTCCTTCCTACTGAAAAAGAAATTAAAACAAAAACAAAATTTACAAACCTATAAAACTCAGTAAATTATGGGGAAACTGGAGATACAAGACAGCAGGCATGGTAGACAAATGATGCTGGAGAGATGATCACCACATCAACATCTGCCCCAGCTCTCTGCTTAGGGGTGTTTTCTGGACTGCAACACAGAAAAGCATAGCCCCAAACAGAGAGCATGGATAAGCAGCAAAGCCAAATTTGGAGCCGCTGCTAGGGATGGTATATGAGTGACAGTGACAGAAAAGGAAAATGCTCATGGCTGGACCATAGAAATGCAAGAGTTCCCCATGGGCTGTCATGAAGGGTTAGGCTGTGCATGGCCAAGGCAAGCACTTAGCAAGCTGGTAGAGAGAAGCTGTGTAGGGCTGAGATATAAGTGAAAGTGCTAGGCATTGCATAGGATGGGGTGATCAGCATTTTGTCCCATTGAGTACAAGGACCTTGCTGAGCACCTCAGGCATCCAATAGAGTCGCCAAATACGTAGAAGCAAGAAAAAATAAAGAATAAAAGTAATAAATAAATAAATTAAAAATACATTAATTCATGCAAAATTAAGTTCCATGCAAGCAATAATGAATTGTCAACCTCTAAGCAAAAGTGATGAAGAGAAACAATTTTAAAAGGACTTTCATTGAGTCAGTTATGTACTCTCAGTTCTTTCCACTGCCCTCTCATTAGTAGGCATGGAAAGCTGGGTCAGCCCTTCAATTACTGTGTGTGACTTCCCATGGCAGATTTTCCCAGGGCTAAAAGCCCCCAAGTTAGAAAAAGTACCAATAAGACCACACACTTCTATGGCATCGTACTTATTTTAAGGCATTCTGTTCTACATCATGCTTCGTGAATCTCGCATGACTCCTGTGGAGTGTTACATGTTCCGTCTAGTAAAGCTAGTGGAGGCTCAGACATGCTAAGTCTCATGGCCAACTTTACACAGCTAATAAGTGACTGAGGCAGAACAAGGGCAAACATTTTAGCTTTAGTCCTATTTTCATATTTATAAAAAGTATATTTATTGTTGGCATTAGGTGCTATGGAGTCTGGTCTGACTCATAGTGACCCTATGTACAACAGAATAAAACACTCTCTGCTGTTGTGCCGTGCCCAGCACTATTGTCAATGCTTCTCTGCCGTTCTTAGGGTTTTCAGTGGCTGTTTTGGGAGTGGGCTGCCAGGTCTTTCCCCCATTCTTGCAGTGCTGGGGATAAAAACCAGGGCTTCTGAGTATGCTGAGCAACACTCTACCAATTGAGCTAAAAACTATATTAGGAAGGTATTGAGTTCTGACTACTTTTCCTACCATTATCAGCGATCATGCTTGGCCAAAAATGATTCTGTTTATGTGATGATAATTTGTTTATTATTAAGGGAAGAAAATTCCATTAATCTAAACAGTCAATATGAACCAATAACAAGAATTTATGTCTCAGGCAGACTATAAGTTCTTTTCTTTCCTTTGTCTTTCTAGTTTCAAATTAAATACAACATAGTAATAAACTCCAGAGGTTAGTTAACAACTAAAATGAAATATAAATGCACAGGAAACCCTAACAAAAATTAAAATTCAATCTACACCCATGTCTGTATTTCAATGAGCTCATTAGTCACAAGAAATGAATGAAACTATAACAAGGTAGCATGAGTCACTAACAAAATAACGTATCAATCATTTTTAATTAGCATACTTTTTGTAATCTAAAATAGTTTCCCTTACATTTCAAAAGAGTCCTTTCAGCTGATTTTTAATTTTTATTTTGAATTCAAGAGATAAGGATTCTAATTACAGTTTGGTTTTTAGTTTAGGGATTTTTTTCTTTTTTTCTTTTCTTTCTTTCTTTCTTTCTTTCTTTCTTTCTTTTTTTTTAAGAATGAGGGAAATGATGAAGGGAGGGTCATATTTCTGATCACAAATAGAACCCCTGGACATGGAAGTTTAGAACTGTTGGCCCATTCTGTAGTTATCATTCCTGGAAGGTTGGCTCATTTAGAAGATACCAATCCCTCATCATCTCTAATTCTTCCTCTATCTTAACTTTATCTTCAAAATATAGGCTAGAGTCAGATTGCTTGTGTTCAAATTCGTGGGCAAATTAATTAACCTGTCTGGGCTTCATTTCCTTATTTGTAAAACAGGACTGTTGTGAAGGCTGAATGAACTAATGTGTGGGACATGTTCCTAAGAGTGTGGGGCTCCATAAGTATTTGCTATTGGTATTATTACTACACAGTTTCTTTGCAGTTAGCGCATCCTCTATGTTCCTTTATACCATCTTAATTTAGAGGGGTTACTGACAAAATTACCATGGAATCTCAAATCTAATCCATCCCCTTTCAATAGTTTTACGACTAAAGAACCAGCTGTGGATTAGAATTGCATGCATATTGGATTTATGCTGGAGAACGCTCTTTCGAGCTCAAGAACTGTAGAAATGGTACAGGTGAGATTTGTGAATATGTAGTAAGACCTTATGGGAGAAGGGCCTGGCAATCCACTCCCAAGACAATCTCGAAGCAGTCAGCCATTGAAAACCCTATAAGGGTCGCTATGAGTCGGATACCGACTCGATGGCACCTAACAACAACAACAAGTAAGACTTTGGGTTTTGGAATCAGAAAATTTATATTTGAATTCTAGCCACATCACTCATCTGCTGTGTGATTTTCAACAATTTACTTTATCTTTCTTTGTTGTCTCTAGGGGATGCCCTTTATCCAAGCCCCTCTCTACCCTGACTACATTACATCCTATGCCCTCACTCAAGAAGTCTTACACAAAAGCTAACTCCAGTGTGTAACTCTCTAAAGTTCTCCATTTTATGAATATGTGTAACTCTCTCTTGGTGTATTTTGTCTCTTTTTACCTCAGGTTACAGCAGGGTATATAGATAATACTTCTTTCTTGCAAGCTGCTTGAAGGAATGACTCACATTATCATACTATCCTCACTGAAGTCACTACTGCTGATCAAAGTGGTTTAGTTCCATAAGATAGGGGATGCATTGTAGAAGCTATGAATGCTGCTATATCAATAAAGGGATTGCAAGTCATTCTAAAAATGGAGGTATACATCATAGTGTCTCATGCCAGGGCTACATGCACCACCTTCCAAACTACTTGATCTGACCTAAAGTGTGTCATATAGCAAGAGCACTTTCTTTGAATGTTGTTTCATCTGGTCACTGACTTTCAAAATCTTTTCCCATTATTACCATCTCCTTTGTTTTTTAACCCACAGCCCAGCCTCACCTTCAAGTTCAATGGAGAACCCCATCTCCTCAAAGAACCATGGTTCCTAGTACTTATATCCTTGTATAGTTCTCCACCTAGGAATCTAGGCTGGCCCTGTGATTTGTCCTGAACCAAAAAACTCCATGAGGTGGATGTCTGTGAATTCTGAGTCAAGAGTACACAAAGCTTTAGCTTCTTTCCTGGTTTCTTGGGAGGTTTTTCTTCTGAAGTTTTATACAATGTTCATTCCATCCTTATCACATCTTCAAGAATTAGTGAATTAGTGTGAAACAGAAAATGTCCTAGAAACTATGCAGACAATAAGGAACAAAAGAAATCTGATTCTTGCCCTGAGAGAGCCCATGGTTTATTCCCTTCACAAGATCTTTTTCTAGGCTTCCTCCCTTATTTTCCTATTTTATTATCTTTCCAGGGTTTAGGCAGACTTATCAACCCACATCTCGGCCTGTGCCCAGCCAACCAGTGTTTTTCCTAACAATAGACTCTTTGCCTTCTGGGCCACTCAGCACGTTCCTATTCAATACCAAATTCATCACCTTAAAATGTCATTAAATCATATCACATTCACGTCAAGATACTGAAGTGATATATCAGATCAATTTACAGGCATCATAAGAAAGAAGTAAAGTCAGTGGTGTAGGAGAGTTGATTGATCACAAACAACCAGACTGCCTTGAGATTGTCAGTGAGGTTAGAGTAAGAACTGAAAGATTGGGAGGCAGAGATTACAATGTCTGGGTATGATGTTGTTAGGTGCTGTCGAGTCATATCTGACTCATATCGACCCTCACAGAGTTTTCAATGGCTGATTGTTTTGGGGTTGCTTCAGCAGTGGATTGCTACATCCTTCTCCCTGGATAGGATATTAATGGAGAAATCTCAGGGATGCCCAGGCCCAGTGGGATGCCAAGCAATACATGCCTGAAATTGAGTGAGTCCTAAGTTATGGGAATTTGGAAGGTTTGGGAGGTAAGATAACAGGATATTGTGTGGGTGAAGCACAAACATATGTTTTTATTTTTAAAAATCTCATATGATAACAAGACTTGAGATGTAGAGTAAAATTATGAGTCAAGTACTCAGCATCTCTGCTGGCCTGGAAGGCAGTATATGGCACCAAAAGATATGCAAGATGATAGAGTATAAGGATCTTTGAAGCATGGTGAAGTAATGATTTAGGAAGAGTTCTGCTGAACTACAAGAATTTGAACCTCTTTAACACCAGGCCTGGGTTTAGTGGGATATTCATTCATTTGTTCCACATTTTTTTGTGAGCTTACTAAGTGCAAAGAACTCAAATGAAATGTGGGGAGAAAAAGCAGCCTTCACTTCATGGGTCCTTGAAAAGGAGCTCTCTGAGGGGATACATAATTCCCTCAGAATGAGACCCTCCTCTGCAGTGTTTATAGCACATACGTATTTTTTTCCATATGCAACAGTTTTTCAGTACCACTTTCTTGATCATACCTATGGGAACTCAATTTCACAATCACTATTTACATGGGAAAAAATCAAGAAGCACTTAAGGAAATAATTGTTATTATTGCCAAACTATTGATTCTAAGTATTTTTAGTAGATAGTTATTATGGTGGCCACCTTGTAATTTTACTCTTTGTTCTACCTCCGTCAATTTTGCTGACAACTCACTCTTCCACTCCCAGAGGGAAAATGATAGAAAAGAGCAAAGAAGAAATGTTCCCATGCTTGTTTATCCCTTGTTATAATCCTCGTAGATCTGTAGTCTTATTTGTTTCTTATAACATGCCTGAAGTTTCATAAGCATAAAAGTCCCTGGATGGGGTCATTGAAATATAGACTGCTGTCCCCTGTCCCAGGTATTCTGTTTCAGTAGGTCTGGGGTAAAGACAAAGGATTTGCATTTCGTGTGTGTGTGTGTGTGTGTGTGTGTGTGTGTGTGTGTGTGTGTGTATGTATGTATGTATGTATATGTATGTATGTGTGTGTGTGTGATATATATATATATATATCTTTTTTTTTTCAGTACTGGGGGTTGAACCCAGGTCTTCGCATTTGCATGTTTTGCAAGTGCTGTACCACTGAGCTACACCCTCACGCCATTGTTTTACTTTCTTGAAACAGGGTCTCACTAAATTATGCAGACTGCCTCTGGTCTCAAACTTGCGATCCTTCTGCCTCCACCTCCCCAGTCTCTGGTATTACAGGCACAGGCCACTGGTCCACTGAAGTGGCTAGGATTTACATTTCTTACAAGTTTCCAGGTGACACTGATGATGATGGTCCAGGAAACCCACCTTGAGAACTATGTACCAATGATTTATAGAATTCAGAGATGAGAGTTTAATGCCTGGAATATATCTATTCCTGTAGCTATATTCCAGGTACTTACTCTTTGACTTGATTCCTTTATCAATGAAAGAGGGATAAAAGCATTACCTTGTTTTGCAGAAGTTTGTCACAATTAAGGGAGATAATAATGCATGTGAAATAGCCTAGTAAATAAAAAAGGATATTTTAGTTAATCCCTCCCCATTTTAAACTGGAAAATATAAGACAGAAGAAAATTCAATTAATTTATAAATGTGAATTAAGTGATATTTAAAAGATGTAGGTAGAGAACACTGAGACTAGACTTCAGTTTTCTACCATACATTCAATAATTTGTCCCCATAATCCCTCCATGGGCACAGATAGACTGAACATACATATACAGATTGAATAAGCAGCTCATGTGAAAAAGATTTGATTCTATTACTACTCTGCCATTGTTTATTTACTTTTTATACTTCATCAATTGGCTGAAGACTTCAATGTTTTTAATCAATAGCTTATTCTCTTCATGGAGGCTCACGATTCCTATAATTGCCTGTCTTATTTGATTCGACTGCTTATTAAATGTTTTCTGCACATCTGAAAATTTTTTGAAAAATTCAAATTCTTGATATCCCTAGATTTCTCCGTCTCAGTAATACCACTTCCTTCTTAATTTCTCAAGCAAGACAGCATGCTTTTCTTTATTCCTCACATCCATCCATTTATCGCCTGCAGCTGTAGCCCTGTGGCATCCAATCCCGCCAGATCTTGGAAGCTAAGCAGGGATGGGCCTGGTTAGTACCTGGATGGGATACCACCTGGGAACAACAGAAGCTGTAGGCTTGGGAGAAGGACCTGGCAACCCCCTCCCAAAAATCAGTCTGCCATTGAAAAACCTATGAACAGCAGAGAAGCACTGACAATAGTGTTTCCCCTGTTGTGTACAGGGTCGCTATGAGTCGGATACCGACTCAACGCCACCTAACAACAACAACAATCCATTTATCAACAAGTGCTAGCAAACCATTATTTCTCCCCTTAAATATTGTAATAGCCTCACAAGAAGGGTGCATGCTTCATCCACAGAGCAGCCAGAGTTACCTTCTGAAGGAGTACGCCGAATGCTCGTTCCTCTTTAACCTCATTCAAAGGCTTTCCACTAAAGTTAGAATACCCATACTTTGTCCCATGGTCACAAGGCCCTGCCTGTTCGCCAACTCCTTGTTCTATCCCTTTTCTCCTTTATCACAATAATCCAGCCTTTCTTTTCTTTTCTTTCTTTCTTTCTTTCTTTTTCTTTCTTTCTTTCTTTCTTTCTTTCTTTCTTTCTTTCTTTGTTTTTTTCTTTTTCTCCCTTTCTTTCTGTCTTTTTTCTTCTTCATTCTCTTCCTCCTTTCCTTCCTTCCTTCCTTTCTTCCTTCTTTCTTTTTTCTTTTTCTCCTTCCTTCCTTTCTTTTTTCTTCTTCTCCTTCCTTCTTTCCTACTCTCCTCTCCTCTCCTTTCCTTCCTTCCATCCTCCCTCCCTCCCTCCCTTTCTTTCTTCTTTTTCTCTGTCTCTTTTTCTTCTTTCTCTTCCTCCTTTCCTTCCTTCCTTTCT
>VMDO01005531.1:52195-111011 GCA_007922755.1 Pedetes capensis | reverse complement strand
ATTGATGGGATACCAATAGAGATGTTTCAACAAACAGATGCAGCCCTGGAGGTGTTAACATGTTTATGCCAACAGATTTGGAAAACAGCTACTTGGCCAACTGACTGGAAGAGATGCATATTTGTGCCTATTCCCAAAAAAGGGGATCCAACTGAATGTGCAAACTATCGGACAATATCATTAATATCGCACACCAGCAAAATTCTACTAAAGATCATTCAGAAGTGACTGCAGCAGTATATAGACAGGGAATTACTGGAAAATCAAGCGGCGTTCAAGAAGAGGGTGGGGAACTAGGGACATCATTGCTGATGTCAGGTGGATATTAGCTGAAAGCAGAGAATATCAGAAAGATGTCTATCTATGTTTTATTGACTATGCAAAAGCATTTGATTGTGTGGATCATAACAAATTATGGATAACACTTCAGAAAATGGGAATACCAGAACACCTAATTGTGCTCATCAGAAAGCTGTACATGAACCAGGAGGCAGTTGTTTGAATAGAACAAGGAAACACTGAGTGGTTTAAAGTTGAGAAAGGTGTGTGTCAGGGCTATATACTTTCACCCTATCTCTTCAATTTATATGCTGAGCAAATAATCTGAGAAGCTGGACTTTATGAGGAAGAATGTGGCATCAAGATTGGAGGAAGACTCATTAACAACCTGAGTTATGCAGATGACACAACTCTGCTTGCTGAAAGTGAAGAGGATTTAAAACATTTACTGATGAAGATCAAAGACCATAGCCTTCAATATGGGTTACGACTAAACATCAACAAAACAAAAATCCTTACGACTGGGTCAGCATGCAACTTCACAATAAATGGAGAAAAGATTGAGGTTGTCCAATATTTTGCTTTGCTTGGCTCTATAATCAACACCCACGGAAGCAGCAGTCAAGAAACCAAAAGATGCATTGCTCTAGGAAAAGCTGTGGCAAAAGATCTCTTTAGAGTATTGAAAAGCAAAGATGTCACATTGAAGACGAAGGTGCATCTGACTCATGCCATGGTATTTTCAGTGGCATCATATGGTTATGAAAGCTGGACATTGAACAAGAGAGACCTAGAAAAAGAATTGATGCTTTTGAATTGTGGTGCTGGAGACGTCTATTGAATATACCATGGACTGCCAAAAGAACCAACAAATCTGTTCTAGAAGAAGTGCAACCAGAGTGCTCCTTGGAAGCAAGAATGGCCAAACTGGGTCTTACATATTTCGGACATGTAGTCAGGAGAGATCAATCCCTGGAGAAGGACATCATGTTTGGGAGAGTAGCAGGTCAACGCAAAAGAGGAAAACCCTCCACCAGATGGATTGACACAGTGTCTGCAACAATGGGCTTAAACATAAATAAGATCATTTGCCTGGCACAGAATTGGCAAATGTTTCGATCTGCTGCACATAGGGTCGCGTGAGTGGATTCGACTAGACGGCACCTAACAACAACAACAAACATACCTGTTCTATTAAAAATTAGAATGGCAAATATTAATAAGGAAAATATGTGCCACAAAGCAGAATTTGTTTTGCTGTTTTCTCTCACTGTCTGCCTGATTGCATCATAGAGAGATATAGGAGTCATCTGCTTTTAGCCTTTAACTGAGATCCATGCTTTTATAAAATTTGTGTCCATTTTAAATGCCATAATGGAGTGGCCGATCAGATCACTCTCATTCTCTGGTAATATCTTTACTTCTCACATCTCTCACCTTAGAACCAAGGAAGCAATTATTCATTTTTGTATGCTAGGCATATATTTTAACTCAACAACTGCTTAAAGTTGGGATAATAATTATAATCTAGGTAATTAATGATTATACATTCTTCCTATTAACATATGTCAGTGTACATTAAATCATTAGATGTCTAATAATATAACTGATAAAATCTATTTATAAATCCACATTATCCACTGTAATATTCAAGCAAAGAGATTGGCTAGGACATCTATTTCTTCTAAAGATCCAAAAATCCTCTGCTACACAAACTGTGCACACTGTGAGCTCAGGAGAACCTCCTTTTAAGAAGTCCTCTTTCAAGTCTTCTTGTAGAAGACTATTGCTTTTGTGAAAGTGCTCTTAGTTGCTCAAGCAGCCAGTCTTCCTTACTCTTTGCTAAGGGAATGCTGATTTTGTGCAGGTGTCTACAGCCATACCACCCTGGCATTTGAGCCTGTCTGATCTCAGAAGCAGAGCAGGGTCAGGTCAGGTGAGTCCATGGATAGGAGACTGCCTGGGAATTCCAGGTGCTGTAGGCTTGGGTAAAGGACCCAGCAGCCCACTCCCAAAACAGTCAGCTTTTGAAAAGCCTATGAATAGCAGAGAAGCACTGATACAGTGCCAGGCATGGCACAAAGTCTGGTAGTGTTTTGTTCTGTTGTACATAAGGTTGCTATGAGTCAGACATGACTCCATAGCACCTGATAACAACAACAGCAGCAATAATCAGGCAGAGATCAGTGTACTCAAGCACACCAGGACCCTTCTCAAGATGCACAGGGTGTATTATGACTGCATTGAACCAGTTTTGGAATTTATTTTTGTAATTGATTGGTCTAGGGTTGGGCATAAGACCCAGTACTGACAATAAGATGTAAGGGAAATATTCAGAGGATTTCTGGAAAGTATATTCTTCCCTGGTAATAAAGAGAAAGATCCCTTTGGCCCTGTTCCCCACCATTTCACTTCCTGATTGGATTGCTATATGAGAATATGATGTTTGGAGCTGCCACAGCTATTTTTTAAAATTATGCAGAGAAGGCTCAGAATTGTCATAACCTATAAAGTAGCTTGGTAACTGCCTTCCCCAAGACTTTATTTCATCTGAAATGGCTAAATGTATTACGATCCAAGTTTCTTGTATTACGTCTGATAAGTTAGATTATGCAGCAGTACCAAACAATCCAAAGTCTCAGGGGCTCAACACAGCAAAGGTTTATCTTTCACTTCTGCTTCAGGTCTACTGTGGGTCAGGCGGGCTTCTGTCTGCTGTAGTCACATGGGGGTCTGGGTTGTTGGAGCAGGAACACCTCTAAAATTCCTGGTTTCTATTCCTGAAGGAAAAGTGAATTCTGGGTGGACTCCCATCCATAATCAAATGCTCTAGCCCAGAGGCAACACCTACCACATTTATTTACAACTTACCTCTCAGAACTAATGATGCAGCACTACTCACAAGAAGGTAAGGGAATAAATTATGCCTAGTGCCCTGAAGCAGAGATAATCAGAAATTCCTGTTGAACAGGTATTAATAACCACTACTTCAGCTTAAGATGAGAATTCTGTCATTTGGAATGAACGTATCCTGAATATGGTGATGACAGTGATGATGATAATGATAATGCTTAAAATTATTGAATATTAACAATATTTTTAGCCACTTCTGTTATTATATTAATGAATATAATGTTTAAAACAATCTTAGAGTGAGTACTGTTAGTTTTCTCATTTTTTTCTGATAAAAATTGTCTCATAAAGTTTTCTCCTCAAGATCATTTACAAATTAATATTATAGTTATGATTTTAACTTATGCAGTTTAGCTGAAAAATTTACATTATTAAGTACCATGTTATAAATCTCTAATAATTTTGTTTTTTGAGTATCCATATATAGACACAGCTATATAGACACATCTATCATCTATCAATCATGTTAAGAAAAAATAAACATGCAAATACTATGACACTGTTGTTATAAAAAATAGGATGAAAGCTCATTAGATGATACATATCAGTTACTATACACTCACTTAGTTGAAGTCAGCATATTAGGTAAATTTTGAATCAATTTTCCCGAAGCATAGTTGGCAGTTTTTCTCCAGCAAACAGAGGAACAAAGTAAATTTTATAAATTGCTAAGCCCGAGGCCTCAATCACAAATAGCTTGAGTTCTACTCACTTGGGGGTGACACAAAGATTGAATACACTATTCACTATCCGTGGAAAGAAGCAAATATCTACAGCTCAGAGCTATTTACTTGGTGAGTGCTTAAATTCTATACTTAGGCAAACCTCAGCCAATACATTTAGACAATGTCTGCAGATGGTTTTTACCCATAGAAGTACATGTGAGTACATCCAACTTACTCTTTATTGGAAGACTATATTCATACTAGGGCTTCTTGGACTAGATGAGAGGGCATCTAGACTGGCAGTTCTGGAAGCTTATTGAATTCAAAATTTTTTCTTATCTGAGCAACTTGATTTTTTTCTGAGATTTCTGCATCTAATCCTCTTGAATTTGGGTTTTAAAGTTTTAACTGAAATTTCCTTTTCTCCAGATTTATATCCATTATTTAGCAAAGGCATCCTTATTCCTTCTTGAGAAATGACTGCTTGCTGGCTCTCACTCAAGCTAATTTGAATCTTACTGTGTCTGTCTTCCCTTCTTTAAGGATGGATTTAGGTCTTAAGTCTGGTGAATCAGGACTTTCCATTTCCCTAGGACATAATGACTGGTTCATCTGTGGGCACATGACCCCAGTATTCAGACTTAGGTCTATTGGGACAAATGTTGGATCAAGAAAGGGCAATAGAAGAGCAGAGATTTTCCTGTTGTCTTTCCCAATCTGTCCCCCCACTGAGTACAATGCTGGCACATGGTAAACACTCAACATGTATTTATTGAATAAATGAAATGAGAGTCGCTTGATGCTGAGCTGCTATGCTGACTGCATATAAGCTTTGAGCTGCTAGTCAGCCACCATGTGGAGAACTGCCTGTGAGAGGAGTCAAAACTGAAGAAATCCAAGCCAAATGTTGGAAACAAAGAAAAATGAAGTTCTCATTGAGGCAGAATGGTAAGACAGGGAAAACTGAGAGGACAGGGCAAGAGAAAGGAGACTTTCTCCCCAGGATCTGGTTTATATTTCTTGCTGAGAATCAAGAACTTCAACACTACTGAGGAAATCAGAAGAGACTGCCTACACAGACAATAATCCTTTTACTGAGACCTATTTCAAACAAGAGTATTAAAGCAACAAATGGACCCTCCTCAAAGCCAAAACATATGTGACCTCTGAGTTTAATTTTATCAGCAAAACTCATCCATAAGCCTAAACAATGTACCTCATAAACCACCTTACAATTGTGTTTACAAAAGAAAATTCTTTAGGGTAAGAGAAATATGTAAACTAGCTTGTGTCTTAATTCTTAAACTGTATTTAATTTTAAAACTTTAATTTTTTAAACTTTCCTTGCTCTTTCAACCTGGTGGTAAATTATGTCCTTTAAACACTGTAACTTCAAAAGCCACAAAATCATCTATATTTTATAGCTTTGTTGAGACACTTAGGCATGTTTCTTTCTGTCTCTTTATGCCTGTGCTTAAATCTAAAGCATGTACCATATCTCATTTAAAAAAAAACCCAGCTTGGCTTCATACTGACTCATCTTGAAATTATTTTTCTGTGGCATAAGTCAGTATCCTGGTTTCACTTGGGTGGAGGTCCCTAAGTGGGAAATTCCTCAGGATACAACCATAGCACTGAGCTGCGTTCCTTGGTGCCACTGACATGATGACATCATTTAAGCCTTAGACTCTAGCTATGTGGAGGCCAAGGTAGACGAGAAATTCTTAGTCCTTAGAACCAAACATTTTTTCTTAGCGCTTACTCAAGTTGGAATTGGGTTTCACCAAAAGAATATGAATTCACAGATGAGTCACTTTATTATGTGAAGACTCTTCTAGCTCTGGGCTGTTATAATAGATTGACCCAAATCATATCATTCTAAAATCACTGGCTTGAATATTTCACTTGAAAATATTTTATTATTGCTGCAGTATAAAATCTGTACTGGAGCAATAAAAGCATCTCAAGAGATACAGCAAAGTTGTGTATGAGAATTATTTCCAAATTTAAGATATTTTAAATACTCTGCTCTTTCTGGACTCAAGGAAGTTGACATCTGAGAGTGCTTCAACTTCAGTGACCTAAAGAAGCCTTTGATAGGAAAATGGGAAATACACTTAATTCTGGGATTTTGTTTATTAATAAAGGGTTTGTGAGAACAAGAGGTAAGAGCTCTATCATACTGGGAAGTATCTTATCAAAGAAGACAGATAACCCCAACAGTGGTCTTTTCTTTCCTGGAAGAACTACTAGAAGTGTTCTGCTCTTATCTTGAATCCTCCTCCTTTTACCCCAACACTGGTAGTTTTTTGGCACCCACTTGCAGATTTTTTATCCTGATAGCTATATATGATCAGTGCAACTTTGGACAAGATGTTATTGATAGGTGCCATCAAGTGACCCTACGTACAACAGGCAAAACAATATTAGCACTTCTCTGCTACTCATAGGGTTTTCAATGGCTAATTGATTTTTGGGAGTGAGTTGCTGGCTCCTTCTCTCAAGCCTACAGCACCTGGTGCTCCTAGATGGTCTCCCATCCAAGTATTAACCAGGCTGGACCCTGCTTAGCTTCTGGGATCTGATGGGATCAGATGCCATAGTGGTATGGCTGCAGGCTTGGACAAGTCAGTTCCCCTAAAATGGAAATAGTGGTTATATCCACTTCACAGGATTGCATGAAAATTAAATGATTCAGCTAAAATATGTAATACCAACTAAATTAATGGCAATTATATTACTATTTCAGGTTCCAAATCTCAGTTTTTTGTGTGAGGTTGTTAAGGCATTCCAGGTTTCTAAATTTGCCTTACTCTGATTTGGATATTCACTTCTAGTATTAAGGCTTCAAAACCGTGATTTTTTACATTATCATCTGAATTCTAGAGTGAAGCTTTATTTTTCTAAACTCGTGTTGGCATGAAAAGTCTTAAATGCAGCTTCTCCAAGACTGGGTACCTAAACTTCCCTTGATGGTCTACTCCATGAGTAAAGTCAAACTTGTGGTTGGGCATCTGCTGTTGGCTGCCACATTACCAATCTAGACATCTCTGAAGATCAGATCGTAGTTTCTACTTCTTTCCGGGAGGTACTCAACATTTATCTTTGGCTCAAAATGTCTCGTTACCATCTGCCTAAAATATCACATTAGGCTTTCTCTAAATACTTGATTGGGCAGCTAGTCAATTTTTATAGTTGTGTATGTCCCCCAGGATATAGTTTCTCTGGAGATACTTGTTTTCTCACTATTCACTCTTTCAAGTCTTTAGATGGAAGCCTGGGGATCAGGTAAGGAAAAGAGAGAACACAGTGGTTGTCCTTCAACCTCTCTAAGCTTGAATATCCATATGTTTGAGAGATCAACCATGCTTGAGAGGTGGAACATAGCTAAAATACACATAGCAAAATAAAACCAGTTCATTTTGTTAAGGATCTCCTACTTCTAAAATCTATAGCCATATATGAACACAAAAAAGACCATGTGCCTGACAAAGAATCGAGGAGTGTTTTGTTCTGTTGTATGTAGGGTCACTATGAGTTGGACCCGACTGGACAGTACCTAACAACAATCACTAGCAAATGCACAGATGTGGCCTGAATGTGGTATAATTGAGAAATGGAGAAAAATCAGTGTGGATGTAGAAAATCAGTGTTGGAAGCTAAGCAGGGTTGGGCTTGGTTAGTCATTGGATGGGAGACCACCTGGGAATATTGAGTGCCGTAGGTTTGGGAGGAGGACCCTGCAACCCTCTCCTGAAATAATCCACCATTGAAAACTCTATAAATAATAGAAGCACTGACAGTAGTGCTGGGCATGGGGCATGGCACAGTGTTGGGTAGTACTTCATTCTGTTGTCCATATGGTGGCTATGAGTTGGATCTGACTCAACAGCCCCTAACAACACCACCTCCAAAGAGCAAGAGTAAATGAATATCATGAAATCTTGATGGGTCATTGTGGCCAGATTTTCTATACAATCATTTATATGTTAGAGATGATTCTATCAATTACCTCTTTGATGCTGTTAACTATAGTTTTCTCTCTGTCAAGGGTTTCCAGTTGATTTCAACTTTTGGGCCCCTAGTATTTGTGTCAGCAATACATGAAACCTGCCATGTTCCAGAATCAATAGTCTTGCCTACCCTGGTCTCAACTAAGCTGCCTTGTCAGATTTTACATTTGTTAATCTCATCATTCTTCTACTTTCAGTCTTAGGTTAATTTATCCTTCTCTGTTTTCTTTTCTACTCATTTAAATCCAATTCACTGCCAAATTTGTGACATTTTGAGACTCAAATCTCTATGGTTTTGATATTGTGTGAATTGCTATGATGATTTCTAAACATGAAGGCAAGAGAAGTCTCTGGCTTCCATACAATTACTAAAACATCCTTTCTTTTTCAAATATTTATTTTCTCCTTTTAGGAATGTCAGGTGCAACAGAGGTTCTCCATCAATAACCCAACCCAATCTTTACCTCTATTGATTCTTAGTTTTTAAGTAATTTCTCTCTCAAGCAATCTAATCTTGTTTTCCCCTGCCATCTCACTCCATCCATTTACTAAATCTTGCCTTTTAGATATAAAAATAATGTTCACAGCTCTCCATTGAATACTTTAAGTACTTTCTGCATTGGTTTGCATCAGACCGTATGTAACTGATTCATGTAGTTCAGTGTGGAACATCCTAAATTGGATTAAAATGAACTGTGATGTTAACTGGGTCAAATGGTCTTACCTCTGCCTCAATGAGCTTTAAAAATTGGACTTAGCTGCCGAGGTTATCCTTTGCTATATATTTCTAAAAACAATAAGATCTTTACTGACCTTCAGTTTTTGAAAACCCAATTCAAGATGTTCTTTCTCAAAAGAAACAATATCACCCTGCGTGATGGCTCTTGTGTCTTTTCTCCTGTGTGCTTCCTCACAGTGCATATTCCTCAATTTGTATTACTGTTTTCTGTGATTTTTGAACCCCTGCTCAGGAGAGTGTTTTTCAACTCTTCAAATGTGTTTTTTTCTTTTCCTGTATAACTGTGAGCCTATGGAATATTTATGTGTGATAAACATCTTGCCTGTGTGTGATAAACATCTCTTGTGTTATAACTCTCCTCCAGTGCCATTACTGTGTATTCTAGAAGGTTGTTTAGTACATAGCAGGCATTCATTATATGTTGAGTGATGTAGAGGGTTGCAAGATGTTTTGTCACATGTGAAAGGAACATATGTTTCATTCTTTTCAATTGTTGGTGGGATGTTAAGATCCCCAGTGTCATTAATAATTCTCCATAACTTCTCTTATAGCGAATAGTTGTGAATCATTGGTTTTACTTGTACTACCCTGCATTCCAGCCCATCTATCCCAGAAGTAATACATAAGTTCTAAGCCAAGAATGTTTAAAAACAATATTACAAACTCTAATTATGAGAAAAGCCATTCTTGCCTCATAAGTTGTACCAATTAGACGGTTTATAATGTTTGATGTCAATGAACCAGAAGTGCTGGGAAATGGGCAAACTGAGAATACATTTTCCCATATATTTTTACAGGTATACTTGATCATACTTGACTTTTGAACACCTTTCTTGGAGTTTGCAAAAATCATACCCTGGAAGACCACAGGAGAGTAACTACTCATGAAACTCAACTTTCTTCACCTTCTCAGACCTCTTATGACACTTGGAATTAGAGACAGATTTAAAATTTTTAAATAAAAATAAAATCCCTCCTTCTTTGAAATTCATTTATTCTTTGACTTTCTGGCAATTGTACTTCTTCAGCTCTGTCACTTTATCCTTTTAAGGCCTCCAACAATACTCTGACACTCTTACAGTGGATCCTTATGTTCTGTCCAGTGAACCAGATAATTGTAACTAAGAAAGAAAAGAAAAGCCTAAGGCATGCTCTCAATTTTGTAGGAACTCATAATAGTTGAAGTAAGAGGCAAATGATTACAATGCCACACAGAATTAATGATAATTGCCTCAGAGTCTACCATGCTCTGAATGTGTTCCTCAAAATTCATATGTTGAAACAGGATCACTAGTACGAGAATCTTAAGAGTTGAGGGATTTAGGAGATAGATTTAATCATGAAGGGTCTGCTCCCACAAATGGGATTAATGTTTAGCAAAAGAGGCTTCATATAGCATTTACCTCCTTTGCCTTTCTGCTTTTCATCATGTGAGGACAGTGTTCAAGGTGCCATCTTGGAAACAAAGACGGGCTTTTACCAGAAGTCTGTTTGAACTTTGACCTTGGACTTTCCAACCTATTTAACTGCAAGCAATTAATATTATTTATAAATTTCCCCATTTCAGGTACTTTGTTGTGGCATTAGAAATAGACTAAGATAGAGAGAAAAGTTAAAAAAATGTAGAAATTCAGAGAAAGAAGAATCAGAATGGCAGCATGAGGGCAATATCATGAAGGAAGTGCAGAGTTCGTACATGCAGAGCTGATAGGAGAAAGGGAGGCAAAGTGAATAAAAGAATGGAGGCAAAAATAAATACCAGATTGGAAGGGGAAATGATATCTTTTACCTAGAATTCCCTATCTTTTGTAATTTATCACTAATATACCTTTTGAGGCTTTAGAACCTGTCCTTTATTCAGTCTTTTGTATAATTTCTATGAAATACTGATTTTTTTTTAATCTTATGATTAAAATCCAGGTAAAAATCTTTAATAACTCACTACTTTCTCTACCGAATAACCTGTTCCTTTTACTTTATCTTTTTGCAGCACTTGGGGCTGAATCCAGGGCTTTGTGTTCACTTTGCAAGTGCTCTACCACTGAGCTACACCCCCATCTCCTTTTTAAATTTTTTATCTTGAGATAGGATCTGGATAAGTTACACAGACTGCCTCTCACCTTGAACCTGTGATCCTCTTGCCTCCTCCTTCTCCTGAATTGCTGGGATTACAGGCATGTGCCACTGGACCTGGCAACAATCTGCTCTTAAGTGATATTAAAAATACTTTATGATTGGATGCTAAACATGTTCTACACTATGGTGCCAGAACTGATTTTCTACATCCATACTGAGTTTTGTCCTTTTCTCAATTATACCATATTCAGGTCATATCTGTGCATTTGCTAGTGATTGTTGTTGTTAGGTAGTGTTGAGTCAGTTCTGACTCATACTGACCCTATGTACAACAGAATGAAACACTCCCCAATTCTGTATCAGGCACATGATCTTTTTTTAGTTTAAGCCCATGGTTGCAGGCACTGTGTCAATCCATTTAGTTGAGGGCCTTCTTTTTTTTCACTGAATCTGCCACTCGCCCAAACATGATGTCCTTCTCTAGGGATTGGTCCCTCCTGACAACATGTCCAAAATATTTAAGATACAGTCTAGCCATCCTTGCTTCCAAGGAGCAGTCTGGTTGCCCTTCTTCTATGAAAGATCTGTTGATTCTTTGGGCAGTCCATGGTATATTCAATATTCGTTTCCAATACCATAATTCAAAAGTACCTCTTCTCCTGTTTCCCTTCTTCAGTGTCCAACTTTTGAAAATATTTGCTAGTGATAGGAATTAGTAAATTTCAGGCAGGTTCAAGGAAATGGGGGCTGGGAATAGGGGACTACTGAGGCAAGGCGATCACCAAGCAACCAACCAAGCCTCTGTCAGACCACATGAGTTTCATTTTCCTAAGTCCCTTTCTTCAAAGAAAACAGATAGTGACTTGGTCAATAGTCATCAGATTAGGTCTTATTATTCTAAGAAAAACAAGTTTTGTGACCTGGCCAGCAGTCACCTAGCTAATCAATCTCTAGGTAGGAACAAAAGAAACAATTGCCATTTAACTGTATAACAGGCCAACACATAGATACCTCCTGAGGATCAATCTACTAAAGCTAGCTCAAAAAGTCTTGTCCCCCCCAAAAAAGGGACCATTAAAACTCCTAGCCAGCAGCCCTCCTTTGGCTATCCAGTCAGTAATACTTCTGTTCATATGGAGGCTTTGTCTGTCTTCTCAATAAAATATTCCTTGCTTTCACTTGCCTTTGCTATCTGTATGTTTATTCCTGGGTCTGTGGACCCAGGAGTCTAGCACTTGGCACCGGAGAACAAACTCCAGCCTTACCAGTATAGTTTTCTTTCCTGAAGAAAGAAAGGTCTTCATTAGTCTACTGGTCTACATTCTTACTTTTCATGAAATTCTCTTAAATTACTCCCTGGAGCACTTCCAGAACTGAAGGAATCATGCATACTTTTCACAATGACATCTGCCATTCCTACCTATCTTATTATATGATCAATAAGAAATCATACTGAATTTAATTAGGCAGTAATAGAAACTAGTTGGAGGGGTTTCTCCTGTGTTGTTTCTTAGAAAGTTTGCTCTAACTATATTAAAGATTGGCAAACTTGCAAAAGATTATTTTCTATGCTATTTTTCTTGTTTTCACCATATTTCAGTGCTTATTATTTTTCTTCTCACAAATGTTACTCATAAAATTCTGCACAAAAATAAACATTTCTACTTATGAAGTCAAAGCAAGGTTAGATGTTATTTACTTATGTTTGAGTTTTCAAGTAGTGAGCAACATGATATTTTTAAAAGCATGGCTTCTACACAGAGGTATGACAATTTCAGTCACTCCACTGGCAAGAAAACTCATCACTCATACTAGATCTTGTAGCCATAATAGCTGTCATTCCCATGGAGACAATTTCCAGGAATTATATTTACTTGCTATATCTGCCATCTATTTCATCAGACCAAGTTTTCAAATGACTTTTAAAGTGCTTTTCCCATTCTTGCCAAGGAAGAGAAGCATCTAAAGAGAGAAATCACTTTAGAAAAAAATCTGTTCAGAAGTGAAACTAGAAGCTCAGTTTCACAAACAAAACAAGTGCTACACTGAAAGGGAACGTTGGGGGAAAGTTAACATAGTATATAGTAGATTCTTTTAGTTTTATGAACCAATATGGATGTTTCCTGCAGAAGTGTAGAAGAAATGAAAGAGAAAAAAGTGCAAAATAACTACTGAGGAAATCATGTAGCAAGTTCTTGAGGACCAAGGTTACCAAACAGAAAAAAGTTCTGCAAATTGTAAAGATAATGAAGGTGCAGCAGTAAGTAAAGCCAATGATAGTGCTGAAAGTATTACTAAAGTCACCTTAATTTTAGGCTAGGAAAAGAGCAGAGAACCATGATAATTATCAGCATGCAGTGCTTCACTGCAGTACTTTAAAGTGCCCAGAATGGAATCCAGATGAATTGATCAATTGTTAAAACACATTTGAAAACTGTGGTGTGCAAGTACCTCTTGAAACTGGGTAAAACGTAAAATCAATTTCTTTTACTTTATGATAGAGTAATATAGGATTATGCTTTTATGCCACAAAATTTATGCTACATTCTAAGCATTATTAGATGTAATTTTGCCTGCCCTGCACTCTCAAATTTCCTCCCTCCCCCTTCTTTCCATCCTAACTAAATTTTTAATGCTGTCATTTTCCCCCTTAGATGTTCCTATTTGACTTTGTTCTCCATTTCTGAAATAAGGATATTTAACACATTTAAAGAGAAGTTTGAAATTAACATTTCAATTAAAGTCTATCATCAATGTAACCAGTTGGCCACTGGAGGAAGGTGTGTGTGTGAGTGGGGGGGATGGCTTCAGCTTTAGAGACTTTCTCCTTGCCAGAAACAAAGCTTCAAGATCCTTGCGCTTGGAAACAGAAAAGGAATGACATTTTCTGCAGTGCCTGTACATCTTTAACCATCTATGGTCTCAAGCAAGGTCCTCAAATCTATTCTTGCAGCACAGATTTTGTTTTAGCATTAAGAAAATATAAGCAAAAGGGATCTAACACGTACTCTTATCTTAATTTATCACTAAAAATGTCATTTATGAGAAAAAAGAAGTCCTCTGCCTGATGTATTCTTTGGCATCAAAATATGAGAAATAATGCTGTACTTGGGTAATTTAAGACAACCTAACAATCTGAGAAAATTATTTTCTTCAAAATTAAACCGCATTTTAGGAGAAAAGTTACAAGTTACATATTCAATATAAGTTGCATACAAATTACGTAGAAGTTCCCTACGAAGTATAACATACAGTCTTACCATGGGTGGTTGCGAGGTGGAGGCAGTATCTCCTATTAGAGAGCTTGGTTGTATCTGAGACCACCAGGTTTAGTTTTGAATTCTACTCTTATTATTTGAATGACCTTGACTAATAAATATGCCCAGACTTCAATTCTTTGTCCCTAAATTGGGGCTAATGCTCGTATGGATTCAAATAGTTGGCACAAGGAATAAGTGAGACAGTGCCTAGGCTCTGTGCATTACCAGGTGCACACTCAGTAAGTGGTGGCTTTTAGGATAATCAAGCCATCCTGCATGAAGCAATTTTCCAATATGCCCACAAAGGAGGGGACCCCTCATGGTAAAAGTCCTCTAGCTAGAGTTTTTATTTGTTCAATTGAAAGTAGACTAAAGTAGGCTGAGGGAAAGGGATGAGACAGATGAAGTTTCTGGCTTCCCTGGCCTCACTGTACCCCATTACTTGTCAAGTGGTATTCTCTCCTCCAGAGAGGTGACTGGGAAGGACCCTAGGCAGAGATGGCAGAGTGATCTCAGCACTAGCTTAGGAGAACCCAGCTGATTCTCAGGCCACTGCTCATTGCATTTGTTTCCTAGGGCAGCTGGAAGAAATTACCACAAAATAAATAGCTTGAAACCATAGAAATATATTCTCTCACAGTTCTAGAGGCTTGAAGTCTAAAATCAAGGTAGTGGCAAGGCCCCACTTTCTCAGAAGGATCTAAGGGAGAACTGGTCCCATGCCTTTCTCACAGCTTCTGCTTTTGTTGTGATCTGTGGTGATCTTTTGCTCCTAGATGCATCACTCCAATCTCTGTCTCCACTGCCACACACCATTCTCCATGGGTCTCTCTGTCTCTTAAGGACACTGGTCATAATGGACTACGGGACATTCTACTCTAGTATAAACTCAACTTAATTAGATCTTCAGAGACTCTATTTCCCAATATGCTCAGACTCACAGACAGGTTCCAGGGACTCAAACATATCTTTTGGGGGTCACAATTCAACCTCTAATACCCACTAAACACTTTTGAATTTAAGAAAAACATTCCTAATTTCTTTTTTTTTGTTTGTTTGGTTTGAGATAAGGTCTCACTAAATTATGCAGACTGCCTCTGGTCTTGAATGTGAGATCCTCCTGTCTCTGCCTCTGGGATTATAGGTGTGTGCCACTGTGCCCAGCTTCATTTCTAATTTCTTAATGTGGACACATTATTTTTTCTTTCTACTAATGTCACTTATTTTTATTTAGTCATTTCCTGTGGTTCTAAAACATGAATTTTTATGCTTTGAGAAACATATTTAAAAGTTACCAATGTAAAAATCCCCTATTAAACATTTTTTTCTAGAATCTTTCCTCATAGAAGTTTTCTTATTATTCTTTCACAACCAGCAGCAGGAAACTCCTTGAGGAATATGAAACATAGTAGATATGGCTGCTAGAGATCAAAATATGTCACAACTGTTTGGTGGATATTGCTATGGTCTAGATTAAACAGGTTTGTGTGTAGGTGTGTGTGTGTGTGTGTGTGTGTGTGTGTGTTTCATTTTTTTTTTGAGACAGAGTCTCATTTTATAGGTCAGATTGGCCTCTAACCCATGATCTTCCAAGGCTTAGCCTTCCAAGTGCTGGGATAATTAGTATGCATCACCACGTCTGGCTGGCTTAAATTGGCTTTCCAAACAAGCAAACTTTTCCAAATTAGTTTTTCCTTCTCATTTTATGGCTAACATTTTCATTATTTAGATTTTTAAAAAAGTATGTACTTATCATAAGATTCTGAGTGTTTTTGAAAATTCACTTTAGCCAGGGGATGCCAGTGTCAGGAATGATAAGAGACTCACCACGTTTGGAATAGTGTATAGAATATGAAATTTGCTGATTTTAAAATTTACATTTGGAAGCTCCTTTACTGAAAAAGGTAAATACACTCTTTTAAATAAAATGCTTCTTTCCACATTTTTGTTTCTTTGTATGCAATTTCCTTAGAAAGGAGAGTGTCAAGGCCTTGCAATACATAAATATTTTAAAACATGAACCTGTCAAACTTATAATTTCTAATAATTGAACTTATCCCATACATACTAGCTCCTGATTCCAAGTCCTGCATCGAGATCAAATTAAGAACCAAAAATCATAAAAAAAAATTTTTTTTTGAAGTTCCTAGGGGGTTGAGCCCAGGTCCTTGTGCATACTTTGCAAGGGTTCTACCACTGAGATACACCCTAATTCTCCTTTCCATTTTTTATCTTGAGACAAGGTTTCACTAAGTTATGCAGGCTGCCTCTGGCCTCAAACACATGACCCCCGGCTCTGCCTCCTGAATCCCTAAGGTAATAGGTGTGGGCCACTGTACCCACCGACTTTTCACTGAGTTGGAAATGGTCATTCTGGAATCTATGTATGTAAATTTATTACCATCACCAAATATAAGCATTGAAGAATTTGCCAGGCTGGAAGTAATTATTAGCAAACTGATATGTATTTGGAACTGGTTTTAACAATGCTTGGGCTCCAAAGAATCTCTACCAGAACATCTGACCTCTGTAATTATGCTGCTGTTAGCCCTATGAAAATGAATTATTTTAGTGGCCATAAAGAAATGCTACCAAAAATAAGAAAAGAGCAAAATGAGAATTAGAATGATGCTGTCCAGTTCAAATCCTTTTAATTTTATAAAAAATTAAAATATATATTACAAGTTGATATTTATCTTAAAAAGGAAGTCTCTATTCCATTTTTATAACATAAAAATTCTTTTGATCTCTTTCACTTGCTCCTTTTCTTTCCCCATGTCTGTGGTATGCAGAATTCCAAGATGGCTTCCGAGATCCCACCCTCCCCTGTGACCATCCAGTACTTAATGACCTGGAAAGATTTGTGGGTATGAAGGTCATGCTTTGTGGCCAAGGGGAAGGTGATTTGTAGATATAAGTAAGGTCCCAAATCAGTTATATTTGAATTCATCAGAAGATTATCCTGATTATCCTTCAAGCCCTTAAATTGAGACTTGGCCCTCCCTGAGGTGAAAGAAATGTTCTTCTATTGGTCCTGAAGAAGCAAACCATCATATTGTTGTAAACTGCCTATGGAAAGGGTGCTTTTGAGATCTGAGGACTTATGTCCCACAACTATAAGGAACTGAATTTCTGCCAAAAATCAGAAAGAGCTTGGAAAAGGGCCCAGAGTTGCTCTTCTGTAGTCCAGTTGATACTTTGCTTACTTCTGATGAAGATTCTCGGTAGAGAACCCAGTTAAACTTACCCTAGACCCTTAACCCATATAAACTGTGAGATAATGAAATGTGTTTTGTTTCAAAGCACTAAATTTGTGGTGAGCGTATATGCAGCAACAGAAAATTAACATAACATTTCTCTACATACCAATTTTTTGCATATAACAGTAAATGGGTCTCTTTAGTTCAGTTCAATAGTTACTCAGTGTCTACTGAATAAGGGCAACATGCATAAAAATGCCCATCTCTGCCTCCAAAGGAATAAGATTAATCTTGAAAATAAGATACAGAACATAAGAATAGAATTGGCAAGTGCCATAAACATGAGATCTGTGGAGAACTCTGAGCTCTTATCAAGTAAGCAAAAACATAGTGAAAGTATCTTGGTATGTAGTCTCAGCAACACTTTGCAGTCAACATGAATTAGATATACAAATGAATCAGAAAGTGTTTCTCACAATCAAGATATGATATGTCACCACCTTTCCTGTCCCAGGTTCACAAGTAACTTCAGTTGCACACAGTATGAGGGATTAGGGATGACTCCAGGAATGTGGATATGTGGCACTTGGAAGTACCCACGAAAGTTATCTCTGCCTACAATAAGGGTGATCCATTTTCTTATATCTCATTCTGTTTATTACATCAGCACTCAATTTCCCTTCATCTTTTAAGTGTATGTACTCACATGTTTGTACTCTTATGAGAAAGAACAGTGTACACTCACTGGTTTTACTTTCTCACACTGCTCTCTCACTTCTTAATCCCTCATCCAGTAACCTGCAAGTCAGTTTTGGATTCCAGTTCTCTAATGAAATGAGGCTTTCCAAGGTAACTAAAAAGCTCTAAGTCCACTAGAATTTTCTCAGGAATAATCTCCCAAATTTCCCACAATCCATTTGCAGCATTTGCATGCCTGGATGCTTAGATCTCTAATTATTTCTTTTCATGGTCATAAATAAATAGGATCCCACCCTATCCTTGAAAGCCCACAGAAGCTAATGGTGTATAGAATGAAGCATGACCTGCTCAGCAAAACATTAAGTGTTCTCCGAAAATAGGGTCTCATTTATCCTCTTCCAAATACATTCCTCCATGTATTCCTACAATCCAAGCACACTAACCTCATTGTTAACCACACTATTCTGTAATAGTTCTCTTGTTGCTCAGTATGGAATGAGTTTCTGTCAATTCTCTGGTTATGCATATCCTTCTCAGGTGCAGAACACCATTTAAAGTATACCTCTTTCTTAACTCCTCTCATTCCCATACTAATTTTCCTTCCTCTGTACCTAGATTACTTGTACCTCTTTTTAACACATACTTCATTTGCTCTGTATTGAAATTTATTTTGCTAAATACCTTTGGGACTCTTTACTCTCTTATAAAATTGGGATAATAAACATACCTAATAAGATTGTTACAAATCATAGTTGGCCAAATTATAATTCAATATATAAATGAGGGCCTGTACCAAGCCCTTAGAAAACATTGCTGCTGCTGGTGACAATGTCTGCTACTCCTCCTCTACTAGACTGAACTGCAAAAGCAGGTTGCAATGCTTATCCCAAACTTGAAGGACTATGTTCAAAAATTGAATTGATCGCAGTTACTCAGAAACTCTTTCTTTACTTAGTTTCCGTGACTCTCTACTGTTCTTTACCCATGACTCTCCTCTCTTATAGCTCATTGATCTCTTCATCAACCTCTCTACTTACCCAGGGGTTTTATATTTTAAGAATTTATTATTGGCTGTCTCTCTTCTTTGTTCCCTTATCTTACTAATGACAAGTATCCACTTACGCAGTCTAAACTCATACTTGGTCAAAGACCCCAAATCTCAATTTCTAATGTTGCACTCTTTTGTATTTTGCACTTTTTTTTTTAACAAGGCATGACCCTGGAATAGTTGATTATCCAGCTTCTCTGGGATTGTTTTTCATTTTCTCTTTCCTTCACACCTTCAGAACCAGTCACAATGCCTGTCAACAGCACATTCAGAGTCTGTCACATCCATACTTTCCCTAGCAATTTAGGCTTTCATTATCTTGCTGTAGTGCTCTTTCAATTGCCTTGCTCCTGTCTGTGCCTCTCTCCAGGTTCTCCTATCACAATCTGTCCTGCCCACACACTCTGCCAGATTGATGTTCCCCAAACAAGACCATCATTATATTATTTCCAAGTTTATCTGGAATGGTTCCTGGCTCTTCTTTAACTATTAAATGAATCTAAACTCCTTTGCCTGATATTGATTGTCCTCTCTAACCTAATTCCCAATAACTCCTTGATGACTCTTCTATACATATCTGAAATTTCAGCATGCAGCACATTCTTACATTGTTATTTTTTCCATGCAGATCTTACTTCTATTAGATTACAAAAATGATAACTTTTTCTATTTTGTATCTCACTACTGAGGTGTTCATCAATGCTACACACATTAATTGACTGCTTGCTTACTCTTTGTAAGGGCTATAGCATTTTGTTGAGGTATAAAAGAATAGGTCAAACTCCCAAGTTATCTTGTAAGAACTTAAAGTCTAATAAGGAAGATATGAGCATAACACCACTACTTGGTAGAGATGATAAGGATGTGAAATGAGTAATGTTGGTATTCAGGAGGGGCATATATAGAAGAGGTAGGATGTGAATTGAACTTTTATCTTTTAGGATAGGGGGCTTGGATATACAGAGATGGGGAAATGACATTTCAGATATAAGTATACCACAGACTAGGGTACAATGATAATGAAATGAAAGCACATCTCTATGGAACAGTGACTAGTTGAGTTCACCCATAGTATTGGTATCTAAAAGAGAGAAGCTAAAAATGTTGGAAAAGTAGGTTGGGTCTAGACTACAGAGAGACTTCCTTGCCAAATAAAGGAGGCAAATATTCAGCTAAGGGAGAAGTACTAAATGTTTCTGGACAAAGGACTTGGATGTTCTGAGTTGGGCTCCAAGAAGAATCATCTGGAAGAATAAGTACAATGGACTTGCCATGAGTAGAAAATGGTTATTGGAAGACCTCATGTAAACCTCTAATAATTGTAATACTGATGAGGGCTCAAACCAGAGCAGGAGCAATGGAAATGCAGAGGAGAGATTACATAGAAAGAATCAACATGACTTGTTAACTAGTTGGGAACAGAAATGGGAACACAAAGTAGGAAGAATCAAAGATGGTGCTATGATTTTCAGCTTCAAAGTAGAAGAATGAAAATATGTGTGTTTTTTGGGGGAAAAGAGAATGAGTTTAGTTTTAGATACACTGAATTTCAATTGCACATGGAACATACAGATGAATGAATCTAATACTTAACTTTAAAAATGATTTCATTGTTGTTTTATTTTTATTTTGTATTTTCCTACTAAGAATATTGAGCATCTTACATGAATGTATCATCCATTCAAATCTTCTTTCATTAAGTGTATACTCAAATCTTTTGTTTGCTTTTGTATTGGATTATGAGAGGTTTTTTTCCCAAAAATATATTCCAGAAACAACTTTGTCAGGTATATTTATTTTGGATATTCCATCCCAGTCTGTGGTTTTTCTTTGCATTGTCTTTATATTTAAGAAAGCCCAAGTCTTTACTTTAGAAGGAGTCTGATTTATCAAGTTTTTCTTTTATAGTTAATGCTTTTGGTGTACTTTTATGAGAATCTTTGCCTATATGAAGGACATGAAATTATCTCATATGTTTTCTTCTAGCAGTTTTACAGTTGTAAAATTTATATTTGGATGTACAATCAATTTTGAGTTAGTAGGGGATTGCACATTGAAACCACAATGATGTGTCCTATACACTTACCACAATGATTAACATGGAAAAGACTGAAAATTCCAAGTGCTGGCAAGGATATAGAGACCTGTAACTCTCATAAATTCCTGGTGGTATGTAAATAATGTAACCACTTTAGAAAATAGACTATTGATTTTTATATAAAGTAAAATAAGTAGTGTACTACCCAGCAATTCTGTAACTAGGTACTTCCCAAGATGAATAAAAACATAGATGTATGCCCACTCAAATACTTGCACATGAATATGTACAGTACTTTTATTATTTAGAGCCCCAAACTACAGACACTCTAAACATCCATCAACAATTACAAGCCTATGTAAATTTGTGTATATCCACACAATGGGATACTACTTAGCAACGAAAAAAGGAATGGACTACTAAAATATGAAAGAACATGGATTAATCTCAAAAAACATTATGCTAGGAGAAAGAAATCATACACAGGAGACTATACCACAAATAGTTCCATTATAATGAAACACTGAAGAAATTATAACTAATTTAGAGTGACTGAAAGATCAACTATTGCCTAAAGTTAGAGAAAGTCTGAACAGTGACTGCAGGCAATATTTTGGAGTGCTAATTACATTGCATGCATCTGTCAAATGCACAGAACCAAACATTTGCAATAGGTGCAACTTCCTGTATGTAAACCATTCTTCATAATTTGATTTAGGAAAAGTGGAGAGTTCAATATGAAAATCTAGGCAAGGGATTAAGTTTTGGGTATAATTTATAAAAGTAGTATCAGAAGTCCTGAAATTATGAGGACATCATCGAGGTAGAAGAATTCCAGAGGCATGTCCTTGGAGAGTACCTCCCTGCAGGCAATTAGAAGGGGCAGAGAGAAAAAACTACATATGCTTAGAAAGAAAGGAAGAGAATTAGAGAATGGAGTATCAGAAGGTAAGGGAGAAGAGAGTTTGAAAAAGAGTATGGTACATGGTATAGGCTGCCTGTGTGTATAGATCCAATTGTTTCTGGAGAAGTGAATGGCCAAGTCAAGTAATCCAAATAGAGGCAAAGCTGCATAAGTTTCCAATGGAAGTTCTAAACAGCAGAACAGATTGTGGGAAACTGCTGATATGCTTTCCTGTAATTGAAGTGTCAGTGAAATCATGCAGTGTTCAACCTTTAGAAAGATTATTAAACTCAAACCCTTGTGGAAGTATCTGGCTTTAAATCAGTAGTACTGGTGTGATAGCTTAAGACTACTTAATGCAAAATAGCAAAACAGATTCACCACTGATGAGGATCTGGAAGGCAGCCAGTTAAATCGCATTAGAGCCACATTAGCAGATCTGGAAAAAGAAGGTGGAAAGATGACAGCAGTGTGGAAAGGTGAGGTGATATGGAACAGTGCCAATCAGTGTGGGCAGGAGATGGTGGGTAAGGCCACCCTGCAGCACCACTTGAAATGATGTCAGTGTAGGGACATGATCAGCTGAAAGCCTCAAATCCTGTGCTTTTTGCCTCTGATAGGGTGAACAGAGAAACCCATGTACGTTTCCTGTAAACAGCTACTCACCAAAGCATATCTCACAGAAATACTCATTCTAGGAAAAGCCACTGAACCAACATCTGCAGATAGCTCTTGAATTCTTTCAGTGACAGCAAAGGAAACCCAGCTGTGTTATATAGTGATTGTATAAAATGAGGTGATTTTGTTTCCTGGGAATTCTATTATAATATGCTACTTTTAAAACTAAAGCAAGAAATTAGTAGTGCATTCCAGATCTTCACCTGAATAAAAATACTTGTGGGGAAGACTCTGTATACCTGATGGGTCAATTTGGTGGCTGCTTGCATCTTGACTCTGAATCAGACTGGGTTACTACTAGGCTCAAGAGAGGGGAAAAAAAAAACAAGGTACATTTTTAGGTAGCACAGGCAAAACAGAAAGAAAACAGTGAACAGAAAATGACAATGCTAAAGCAAGGTCAAGGAACATGAGAAAATAAAAGGAGAAGGGGACAAAGAAAAGATGGGCTATAAAGTATAGAGTGGCCAAGGGCAAAGCAAGATGACTCTGGAGGATTGCCCACATTTGGTCCAGCTTAATGTTGAATGTCACCTCTGATTATTATGCCTATGTCACCTATGATATTATGCCTATCTCAGCCTTTTCCAGAAAGTAGGATTCTTTGGAAGTCCTTTTCTTGATAACTCAATATAAGAAATAGGCTACTTTGAGATAAAAGCTGAATAATAATTTTGCCTCCTATGAGCCAGAATTTGTCCTAGGTCTGGATACACAGATGAAAAGACAGAGTCCCTGGCCTTAGTAGATTACAAGAAGATAAGCAAGGTATAAAGTAAAAATTATAAGCATATGCAAAATATGAACTTGTGACCCAAGGAGAATTGCAGATAGTAGGTTCAGAGGTTGGTAACAGGGGATAAGAATAGTTTGAAAAAGGAGGGAGTAGAGCTCAGAATGGTAATCAGAAGTAGTTCAGGAAGACAAACCAGGACAAGCCAGGAGTTTCAGGCAGAGAAAACAGTTTGTATGAAGATTTGGAATCACGAAATGCTATGGATAATAAATTCAGTAACCCTAAGAGGTTCTGTCCTGCTGTAGCAAACTGTGTGAGGGTGAATAGCTGCAGATAAGGTTGGAGCTAAAATGATATCATAAATGGCTGTAGATGTCTTGCTAACATGTTTTAATTAAGAAGTCCTTCTAGCTGAAAAATTATGAGTCTATAATGTGATTGAGACCCATAACATGTTGAAATGGTATGCTTTGACTTAGTTCCTTAGCATACCATATACAGCCCGACACACATAAATATGCTATGTAAATAGTCAGTAAAAGATTAAGTATTTTGAATGTGGTCAACATTAAATTACAGACACTTTTTTCAGTACTTTATGTATAATAATTCACTGCTCATATCTCAACAGAAAGTAGTATCATTAGTATTTTTAGTTTATATAGAAATTAAATTGTTTGCCTAAGGTCACACAACAGTAATGGTAGAGCCAGGATTCTGAAACCTGACGGATCAACTCTGTAGCTTTTATTATAAGCCACCTCACATTATAGCTTCTCATCAGAGCAAGCAATGCTTCTATGATATTGGTTAGCTACTCAGATTGGGCCAGAGTCTCTAAGTGATTAACCCAGCATTACAAAGTGCTAACAATTTGGGGCTATTGAAGTGTACCAAAGACTTTAGGGAATGATAGTTACATGAGTATCACAATGTGTTTAATCCACTATAATAGCTTATTTATTTTAAAGAATGGTTCCAAATCCTTATGAAAGTAAAATTATAATAAACTTTCATCCTCAAGGCACTGAACTCGGTGAATTATAATTTACTATGCACCTAATGCCTGCAGCCATACCACTGTGGTGTCTGATCCTGTCAGGTCTCAGAAGCTAAGCAGGGTCGGGCCTGGTTTGTACTTGGATGGGAGACCACCTGGGAACACCAGGTGCTGTAGGCTCGGGGGAAGGACCCAGCAACCCACTCCCAAAAATCAGTCAGGCATTGAAAACTCTATGAATAGCAAAGACGCACAATAGTAGTGTTTTGCCGGTTGCACATAGGGTTGCTATGAGCAGGACACCGACTCTACTGCACCTAACAACAAAGCGCATAATAACAAAAAACAACAGCCCTGAGAGCCTGGCCCTTTTCTATATTTCTTTGGACAGGTATGCCCTTCTTTTAGATAATGACATATTTATCAGCCAAATACATTTCTTTTCTTTTTTTTTATTAGAAATTTTTAATGTACATCATAATGTGATTCATTTTGACATGCTTTTCGTTGTGACAATTTTCATATATGCAATTTGATAAGCATTATTCATATAGGTTACCCCTTACCCTCCTCTATGTTTCCCCCCTCCCAGCCAAATACATTTCTATTACTTGTATGATTTATTGCCTTTTGCTCTCCTCCATCTACTTCTTCTCCCTCTCCCTCTTTTTTCTTAAACTTTCATGTATGAAAACAGCTTGAAAAAGAAAAGAAAAAGAGGGAGAGAGTTCAAGTGGTTTCTAAATTTCTCCAGGGAAGCAGTTTCAATGAAAATGTTGCTTGGATTTCTATCTGTAATTTGTTACATAGTACAATATCAGGGGAAGACACCTGTAAGTCACAGATTGGATATCTGTCACTCTCAAGACTTTAAGCCATGCCTAAAAATTTGCTGCATATTGTTTATTTTGGAACAATAAACCTCTTCTCCAATTTTCTCCCAATTCCTCTGCCACAGTAGGATGTTTAATACTTACAAGCCTATCTGTTTCATTACTTATCAAGGAATAATGAGAAATACATGAAATGATGTTGGTTAATGAAATTTATAGATGATATCATAAAGATTCTCTCTTGTAAAATGTTGCTAAAGAAATAAATACCAATAGAATAAAAAAACAAAGTGTTGCTTGGTGAGGAAATCTAAGTTCACTCAAAAGAGAGATGAGGCAGGTATGTGGATTCAGAAGATACCATGTGTCTCTTTATTATAGCATTCTACTAAATAAAAATCAAAATAATGAAAAATAAAGCCACATGCTAAATATACACACACACACACACACACACACACACACACACGCACATATATATATATATATATATATATATATATTTGTACATCATATAATTTGCCTCCAGTTTCTGCTCCTAAATTCTTCATCTGATTTAACTGAAACTGGCACAAACTTGATAGGTCAGCAGTGCCATAAAAGATCTACACAGTCATCAAGAATGAGGAGAAAATAGCAGTCTCCCAGTTTCTCCCAGCTTCATAGATTTGCTTTCATCATCAGGCTTTGCTTAGTGACAGCCTAGCTTGTATTTTGCAATGTAACTGCTATGTGGTAAGGAATAGACTTTTTAGAACTATTGAAAAATATACCTGTATATTTATAAAGTATTTCAGCAAGGTAATTCCCAGCTGTCTTAAATATAGGCACAAGGTATTACTCATATCCCTTCTTTTCCTCAGATATGCTTATTTAATATCTTTGATATGCTAATAGAATGTAGCTAAATAAGGTTTAGAAAGTTAGCTGAGATCTTAATTCACTTGGTGGTTTTATGTGCTTACCGTTAGTCCACATTGCCTATGCTTTGGAAGTTTATAAAATCTCTCAATACTAGCTCATTTTAAAGGAGTGAATTTCTTGGGGGAATTTTCTGCATAATAGGATTCTTGGAAGTAAACCACAAGGACACATATAAACAACCTTTCTGAAATACATCAGTAGCATGTATTTTGGTTAGGTTTTCACTGGATTACAGGAGGTTGATGTAGTTATATCACACACTTATTTAAAATCAGTATTATACACAGTGCTCCAGTTTATAACAGATATTTTATAATCTTTTTCCTGTCTCAGAATGTAAATAAGAGATGATACAAGATACCTCCATATGTAATTTGTAAAAGTCAATATGTACAAACCATAATAAAAAGAGAAATAAGAAGATGGTAATGTATAATAAAATAATTTGTATTTAGCACAAAAACCCTCAGGTACAACTATACTGGAAGACACAATGAAATAATCAAGTGCTTAACTATTTGAAAAGGATATTTGCATTTAGAGAAGACAATCTGATTTTTATTTTAAACATCAGAAGAAAATAAAAGATTAGGCCATAAGTGGACATTATAATCAAAGCTAGCGTATTCAGTATATATATGAGAGAGAGACAATATAAAAATGTGTGTTTGTATGTAAAATAGTTATGGGTTCATATAATTATAAACAGTGTTTCCTTTTATATGCATGTCCTATGGAGATTTTGAAATTTGTGTGGTATGCAGAATGTTTGTTCCAAATATCGCAGAATAGTTTGGCTCCTGGGCCCAAGCCCTCTAAATGCCCAGACCTGCCCCTCTGCCATGTTCTAACACACTAAAAATAGCCCAATAAATGCCCATTATATCCTGTAGGGGGCAGTGCCAACTCTATTAACAACTACTGCTTTAGGTGAACCAGATTTTCTTCCATAGGATTAAATATTACATGGTAACTCTTAACACATACACACATACACAGAATATTCACATATACACATATAGTTCCTATATATTGATTCAGAATTAAAATAAAATGATGAATAAGATGATGAAATAAGCTAAACTAAAATGAAATATGCTTGTTGAATTGAGGAACGAATCATTGCATTGTGGTGTGATGAAATGTAACCCTTACCTCTAAGTGTCTCTACCCCAAATAAATTTTTCAGCATTGTACTGATGAAGTCACTCAATATTGCAAAGCACTTGCTCTGAGGATAACACTCATTAGAATTGTAATTTTTTTTACAGATGTTTCTATTTAATAGAAGTTAACAGTGAATAATTTCACTTAACATTTCATCAAATGTTTTTCTAGAGTGTTAGAGAAACTGAATCAACAGATGAACAGCCGAAGTTGAGTCATACCCAGAGAGTTTACACAGTATAACAAAATCTAACTAGTAATACTTAGGCAGTAATTGGTTATTAAAATGACTATCTGAATAAGGGAACACAATAAAAGAAATGCAGAAACAAAGTAAATAACTATGGACTTTTCAAGGCAGATAATGCAGTGAGAAGCTAAATTGTATTATACTTGTGTTCCAGGTATTGAACCACTTAAAACTCTGAAGATGAATATCAGTATCAGTCAAGGTTTCTGAACAAGAACATAAAACACCAATAGTTTCTGGTCTTAGTTGTAGTAAGTGATGGTGGAGGTGATTTGTAGGCTTTGTGATATTATTTTAAGGTTTAATAACAAAACTGGAAATATTCCCTGACCGCATCCCTCTACCTACAATCTCCAGTACATAAAATGTATTGGACAACTCACTCACTTTACTAAGCCTCAGTTTTTTATCTATAAAATGGGGTTAACAATTGTTCTTATCTAGTAGTTTTTATAAGGCATAATGGAGGTTTATTTCACAGAACGCACAGCATATACATACATGCTAAATGCTTAATAAATATTGATGATTATTACAGTAATTATTGTTATTCACATGCTATGAATCACTGCATATTTTTAAGTATTCACTTCATCTGTTTCTTGAAATTAATCTCTTGAAATTAATATTGTGCTCATGATATTGCCGTAGACAATATTATCTTCATTTGGCAGCCACATCAGCTACTGGACTGTGTTATTCTTTGTTGATGAATGTTTGTTTGTATTATACTTAACCAACTATCTGGCTACTGTTATCTGAGTTTAGGGTGAAGCCTCAGCTCTGGGTGTCCCAAAAGACTAGGCTCAGCTACCCTTCCCAAATAGGACAATTGAAGAGGGAGTGGTGGTGAAAATAAGAGAGAGGAGATTTAATCAATGTGCATATTGGGAAGAGGAACAGGTAAAGGAGTCTAGTGACCCCAAGTCCATCTTCAGGGAACCGACATGAGCTTTAGGTTTAAGCAGAGTAAGAATTAGGGCAGTGGGCAAGAAGTCTGCATGATTGAACAACCCTGGTCAGAGTGTGGTCGGGCTGATCATTGCCTCCAGCTCTGGTTCTGCCAGGCGGTCCCAGGAAGTTGTTATCTCTGTCATCATTTGAGCAATCTGGTTCCCAGAGTGATCACTCCCGCTCCAGAGTGCGGGCTCACCATCAGAGTTATTTGTCCTCATTTGGGGATGGTCTGTCCTTCTAGGGTCACGATTGCTTGAGGGTAGTTTCCGTCCCTTGTCACAGAGATGTTTATCCATTAGTCTGTTCTTTCTGGAATCCAAAGTGACGGCAGAAGAAAGTGACTTAAGAAGCAAAATAGAGCCCAAGAGGGTCAAGATGGAATTAGGCTTCATAATCTGTCCTCACTCTCGCCCAGCAGTCACCTTGGATTATAAGAACAAGATGGATAAACACCTTTCTGACAACAGACTGAAACTACCCTTGAGCATCCATAAGTCTTGGTGAGCTCATAGCACAGACTATACTCCAAATGATGACAACTACCTGTGATGGGGAAGCTGCTCACTGGAGCAGGAATGATCACTTTATGGGAACCAGCTTGCTCCCCTGAAGCAATAAGAATTTCTATGGATCACCTTGAATAATGAGAACTGAGATTATGATAGGCCAGACCATAATCTGACCCGAAGTTCTTAATTATACATTCCTCTTCCCCCTGCCTCAATGCTTCCTCTATTTAAATCTAAAGTTCATGTCAGTGTCTTGAAGACGGACCTAGGGTCATTGGACTCTTCTATCTGTTCTTCTTCCCAATGTGCCACATTGATTAAATCTTCTTTTTCTGTTTTTCCCCATTGTTTCTTTAATTGGTATTTGGGGATGGGAGGCTGAGTTTATTCTATTTGGAATCTTGGAACCCAAAGTTTTTGCCTTAAAACTCTAATAACACAAGGACCACATTGCTTGGTATGATGCTACTTTTAGTAATATGATATTTATGTAATTGTTTCTTGTACAAATTGATTCTCAAACAAAACAGCAACCCCCTTTCACTTTTGTCTGATTCATACACTGGAATAACAGCTTTGCTCTTGATCATGAACTCAACACAATACTCAGTGGGTCCCAATTTTACTAGTGTCAGACAATTTTAAGGTATGAGGGAGACAGAATTAGTAACTGCCCCTGTCCCTGAGGAATTTACCTGTCAGTGAGAAAGAGAGGCAGAAAAACCCAGAGAAGGAAGACAGTGAGATATTTGAATGAAGAGGTTTGAAAGGTAGAGGAAGACTCATAAAATCCTGCCTTGGGAAACAGGGAGACTTCTCATTCTAGTGATGACATCTGAGGTGGCTCTTCAATGAGAAAAAAAATACGTGAGGGTTGGTGGGAGTCCAGGAAAAAAGAAAGTTCTGAGGAAAGTAAAATGCTGGCTGGGTATGGGAGGTGTTTCAGGAGGAGCATACACAGGGCTTAGAGGCAGGGAGAGAACTGGTTGTAAATTTGCTCAGGGAGGAAAAGATAACAGTGAGCTTTCTTATTTAAATGGTTCAGTGAACAAGATTCCCCTGGAGAGAGTATTGAGTAAGGACCGGGCTCCGATTAGAAATGAAACCCTAGAAAACAAGGAGCTCTCCTGCATAAGGAATGCAACGACAGTGAAAAAGGAGGTCTGCGCAGTGGAAGAGAATAAGAAGGAGAGGAAGGAAAAGGTAAATAGAATGGGATCCTGGAAGTGAAGAGTTTTCCGATGATAGTAGCCACCAATAGTGATAGTGATATAAGTATTTGATCAAATGAAAATTGATAATAACTTTCATAACTGTGTATCAAGAAGTACTCCATAATTTTAGTGGAAAAAATTTTATTTATTTTTTTTGCAGTACTGGGGGGCTGAACCTAGGGCCTCACGCAAAGTTTGCAAGCACTCTCCCACTGAGCTATGCCCTCAGTTCCCACTTTTTATTTTTTATTTTGAGATAGGGTCTTGTTAAGTTATATAGGCTGCCTCTGGCTTTGAACTTGTGATCCTCCTGCCTCAGCCTCCCAAGTCACTGGGATTACAGGTGTGTGACACCACACTTGGCTTGGAAACAATTTTAATAGTAGACAAAGGATAGAAATCAGAGCAGGAGTTTAACTGTTAATGGGAGTTGACAAATGTCGGGGTTCAGATTATGTTTCCTAATAATTTTGGTGGAAATGTGAATGGGGAAGATCAATGATAATTTGAGGGGTGAGGTAAGGTAAAGCGAAGAAGGTTATAGAGCATGAAGGAAGAAAGCTGATATTTCTTCACCACCAACTATGTATGTAATTCTGCTGAGCACTTTCTTATATGTGAACCAGGAGTGTATGTGTGGGTTAAAGGGAAGGAGGGAATGATAAAGGGAAATTATAGCAGAAAAGAGAAGGGAAATTTGAGGAGATGACAGGATGAGGAAATACCAACAGGGAATTGACCTTCCCTAGAACACGCATCAGAGGAGCAGATTTAAAGAATATAACAAGTATATATTTGGCTGCAAAGTTTCTGGAGTTTTCTCAATTTGGGTAACTGATCTGAATATAGGGCTTTTCTAAAATAGAAATAGAAACTTGTTAAAATGACAGCTTAAGTTTAATAATAGCTAACATTTAAAGAAGGCTTCCTCTGTATCACTCTGCTAAGCACTTTATACCCATTGACACTTTTTACCCAACTATTCTATGGTTGGGGCATTATTTCAGTCTCCATTTTATACAGAGGAAATGGACACATTGAAAGGTTAATTAACATGCCCAATGTCACATAGCTATTATGAAGTGGAGCTAGGATTTGAACTCTGCAATTTGGCTCCAGAGCTTATGTTTTTAGTTCCTGAATCAAACTGTTTACCCCAAAGCATTTCTGCATGAACCACACAACTATCCTTAGCCCACTTGCTCTTATTCTGGACTAAGAGTCAGGATTAGGTTTTTGGCTTTCTGCAGTGCTTAAGGAAAAGTGCACTTTACTTCAAGAAGCTCATGAATATCAAAACCTTAATCACAGCTATTTGAATGAATGAGTTCATGCTTTACAAACCAACCATGGTCCTAGTCATATTAAAATCAAAGTTGCAAAATAAAGAAACATTCTAGAAAACCTTGTCTGCTTCATTTAGATAACAGTGTGCAGAATGAATTGAAAGATAAAAATGCTCAGTATTTACCATTTCCTTTTCCTTTTTTATTGTAAGCACTGTGGTATTATGGATGATACCATCAGGTAATTTGGTTTGAATATGTTCCGTGCTGGACTGTGCAGATTACCTAACTAATGACATGCACACTCCTTGCCATTGTGACACCTCTTTTCTTACAAGTGGGAATTTCAAGTGACAGACTAAAGCTGTTTGCTATCAATTTTGCAAAAAACACATCTGCCAGATAGCCAAGATTTAGTTCAGAGACCAAAATCGATTAATATTCTAATTTGTTACCTGTCATTAGCGTCACACTATATTATGCTAAGTCAAAAGTGCTAACCTTTATATAACATATGTTCCTAGAGGAATTTGATTTTAGGGATGTGTGTTATTTTTGCTTAGTGTTGCTCCCTGTGTATAAATCCCATTAAAAATTTCAATTACACAGCAGTAGAAATTGTAATGGATTTACATGAAAGTTTAAAATATGTATTGTAACATATTTTTAATAACACTGCATGGCTGTATTTATGATATAAATTTTCATGACACCTATTTACTATACCATTTTAAGAGTTTAGGTATTTTACTTGTTTCTTCCTACAATATCAAGGAGAGTGCTTGTTGTTAGGTGCTGTCAAGTTGGGTCCAACTCATAGCGACCCTCATAGGGTTTCAATGGCTGATTGTTTTGGGATTGCTTCAGAAATGGATTACCATGTCCTTCCCCCATTTTTGTGGTGCTGGGGGTCAAACCTGGGTTCTTAGAGAGTGTGAAGCAGCACTCTGCCAAATGAGCTATACCCCAACCCCAAAGAAGAGTGCTTGTAACATAATATTTTTCATAGGCATTACGAGATGCACTAGTATTCTACTACTTTAGGTTGCTGGTCTAAAGCAAATCTCCTTGGAGGAAGATACCAATTATCTGGTCTGATTTCTAGTACCTAATGAAGATACACAGGAATTAGGCAATGGCTTGGCAAGGAATAAAATAAGGATATCCAAGGGGAATGAAAGAAAGAAAGTTTCGTACTTAATTTTTTCCCAGCTGATTATTTTCCTACTGATAAACAGATAGGAAAAAATAAAGAGTCGGGTTTTAGTTATTCTAAAATATGTAGTTAGTTAGTCTAAAAGATGTAGGAACATTATATTTCATTATAAAGATGGAAATATTTTGCTTTTTCAAGGCAAATGATATAGTTAGGCATTGAAATGATGCTTTCTTTTGTAGGTGAAATTTAAAATTTATGCTTTAATAATATAATTTGTCTGCACCTTAAGGCCCCCAAGTCTAAGAGGGGTAGTTCAGGATATAGGTTAAATTGATATTCATTCATTTATCAAATATATATTGAGGGCCTCCTATGTGTCAGCCACCACCAGGGATATAACAATGCATAAAACAGATCCAATTTCCTGCCCTCATATAACTTATATTATTTTGGAGGGAGATAGAACAACTTAAAACCAGGCAATAAAATGCAAGTTGTTATTGTTGTTAGGAGCCATTGAGTAGGGTCTGACTCATTGCAACCCTAGGTACAATAGAACAAAACACTCTCCGATTTTGTGCCAAGCACATGATCTTACTTATGTTTAAGCCCTTTGTTACAGCCACTGTATCAATCCATCTAGTTAAGTGTCTTCCTTTTCCTTGTTGAATCTTCCATTCTCTGAAACATGATGTCCTTCTTCATCCCTCCTGACTTCTTGTTGTTAGGTGCCAGGCAAATGATCTTATTTATGCTTAAGCCCATTGTTGCAGACACTGTGTCAACCCATCTGGTGGAGGGTTTTCCTCTTTTGCGTTGACCTGCCACTCTCCCAAACATGATGTCCTTCTGCAGGGATTGATTTCTCCTGACTACATGTCCGAAATATGTAAGACGCAGTCTGGCCATTCTTGCTTCCAAGGAGCACTCTGGTTGCACTTCTTCTAGGACAGATTTGTTGGTTCTTTTGGCAGTCCATGGTATATTCAATAGACATCTCCAGCACTGTAATTCAAAAGCATCAGTTCTCCTGTCTCCCATATTCAATGTCCAGCTCTCACCACCATATGATGCGACTGAAAATACCATGCCATGAGTCAGGCTTGTCTTCATCTTCTATGCCACATCTTTACTTTTAAAAACTTTAAAGAGGTCATTTACAACAGCTTTTCCTAATATAATGTGTCTTTTGATTTCTTGACTAGTGCTTCCACAGGTGTTGCTTGTCCAACCAAGTAAAGCAAAAACTAGGACAACCTCAACCTTGTCTCCATTTATCATGAACTTGCTTCCTGACACAGTTGTAAGGATTTTTATTTTCTTGATATTGAGGTGCAATCCATACTGAAGGCTTTCTTCTTTGATCTTCATCAGTAAATGCTTCAAATCCTCTTCACTTTCAGCAAGCAGAGTTGTGTCATATACATAATGCAGGTTGTTAATAAGTCTTCCTCTGATCATGGTGCCACGTTCTTCTTCATAAAGTCTAGCTTCTTTGATTATTTTCTCAGTATAGAGATTTAAGAGGTACAGTGAAAACATACAGGCCTGATGCACACCTTTCTCACCTCTAAGCCAGGCAGTGTTTCCTTGTTATGTTCGAATAACTGCCTCCTGGTCCATGTACAGATTCCTCATGAGTACAATTAAGTGTTTTGGTATTCCCATTCTTTGCAATGTTATCTATAATTTGTTATGATCCACACAGTCAAATGCCTTACCATAGTCAATTAAACATAGATGGACATCTTTCTGGTATTCTCTGCTTTTGGCTAATATCTGTCTGACATCAGCAATGATGTCCCTGGTTCCTTGCCCTCTTTTGAATCTGGCTTGATTTTCTGGTACCTCCCTATCTATATACTGCTGCCCTCACTTTAGCATGGTCTTTAAAATTTTTGCTTGCATGTGATATTAATGATATTGTTCAATAGTTTCTGCATTTGGTTGGATCCCCTTTCTTGGGAATAGGCAGAAATATGGATCTCTTCCAGTCAGTTTGCAGGTAGCCATTTTCCAAATCTCTTGACATAAACATGTTAGCCCCTCCAGGGCTGCATCTGTTTGTTGAAACATCTCTATTGGTATTCCATCAATCCCTGGAGTCTTGTTTTTCACCAATTCCTTCAAGGCAGCTTCCATTTCATCCTTCAGTATAATGGGATTGTAGGTGGTGCTAAGTAATATGGTGAAAAACAAAGTAATGTTTGGGGACAGGAAGTGCTAGCAGAGATGAGGTGAGCTTGAAATGGTTGCAATTTTAAGTAGTGCGGATGGAGAAGTCCTAGGTAAGCAGATGACAGTTGGACAAAGACCCAAAGAGATGAGTGAATGAGTTACACTGCTACATGGGGAATATTCCAGTTCTATGGTTATCTGCCTTGTTATGTGTCTCATATTGTTTACTTTTCCAGAGAAGGAGATGGGTGTTGAAGACAAGGCAGGATATGCATTTGCTTTCTTTGCTTTTCTATAACATATTTCTTTTAAAGCAATACTTTGATAAAGTACCCTTTTAGTCAGAGTTTGCACCTGTAATATAAGCATTTGGTTTCAACCTGGTAAGTAGTTATAACATCAAAGTCATATCGAAGGTACTCAGAGTTTGTAATCATCCATTAGCTCAGCAGTAGAGCAAAGAAGGGAATTGAGATCTTTTGTTTCGTATGCTTGGGCTTAATCTATTGGACCATCTCCATTTCTTCTCTGTTATGGATCTTCCTGCTGAGAATGGTAATTACTGACAATTGTTCTAAGAGTGTTTCTCAGATGAACTTGAGTTAACAGTAGATAGATAAATCAACAAATTTCTAATGACTGAGGAGTAAGAAGTTAATGTTGATTCACTTTCCTTCCTTCCTTCCTTCCTTCCTTCCTTCCTTCCTTCCTTCCTCTCTTTCTCTTTTGTGGTGCTAGGGATTGAACCCAGGGCCTTGCATATGCAAGCACTCTACCACTGAGCTATATCCTCAGTCCTGACTCCTCATATTTTTCATTGTCCTCATGAAATCTCTTATAAATTTTTATAAATCTTTCATTTGAATTATTGCAACAGCTTGCTTTATATCTTCCTTGCCCCTTTATAAGCCATTTTCAATACTGTGGCAAGAATGGTCTTTTAAAAGATGATGTCAGTTCAGGGGATGCCTTCGCTAAAAAATGCCCCAAAAGGCGTTTTATTTGACCAGATAAAATCCAAGTTCCTTAGAACAATCCACACGACCTGATGTGGCTTCTGCTATATACAAATTCATCTTTTGCTAATTTTCTCCTTGTTCTTTCTACTTAAGGCATACTGGGTTTCTTGATCTTCCAGGTAGATTTTTGCCTTAAGGGGCTTTATTCTAATTGCCAGACTTTATGATTGCCTCCTCTTTCACTTCTTTTATGTCTTTCCATGATGAAATCAGTTCTGATAATTCTAAAGACAACAATCTTTTTCCTCATTTCCCTAGCCCATTTACTTTCTTATATTTTTCCATATATTATTTATTATCACATGACAACCATATACATATGTTTGCTTATTTATTACTTTATTACTTTCCCCCCCACTAAAATATAAGCATGGTTAAGACTAAAACCTTCTTTCCCAGCATTTGAAAATGTTTCTACCACAAAGGACGTGTTCAAACTTGATAAAAAAGACCAATCTGTAGTTCAAGATTCAAATTAAATGCCACTGGTATTGGGATAGAGTGAAATGGCAGAGTAGGATTCTCTAGTGGTTGTCTTCTTGTAGAATCATTAAATTGAACAACTATCCACACATGAAAGTATCTGCACAACAGCTAAGGATAACAGATGAGAAAACATAGTACCTGGTTGTAGTACAATAATAAGACAGGACACACTGAAGATGGTAGGAAGGAGAGTTTTATATTACCTGCATGATCACTTCCCAAACCCAGGTCCCACAGTGTAGAGAGAGATACTGTTTACATGGGAGAAGGAGAAGAAAGTAAACACAGGACTTTGACTTTGACTCCACTACAATAAGAACAAGCACTGTGAAGACCTCTATAGCCCCATATTCCAGACCAATACCTACAGACCAGACCTTAGGACTGCCCCAGCATAGGGAAGTACTGCACAGTTCCAGGCTTTGGGCTGAGTAGCAGATGTAATCTCTGGCATGCATGACTGCCTGGCAAGTGTTGGTGGCTCTGAGCTCTGGACAGCCCTCAGCAGCCCATGGCTTTACTTGCTCCAGACTCACATTGGTCATAATAGGTCCCTGTCTTCTGGCAGTACTGCACTGGTCACAGCTGCTCTGGACTTCTGGTCATGTAACATCAGCCATAGGTACACTGGTGACCCCAATACCTTGCTGAACTCATCTGCTCCAGGCTCCTATCTTACCTCAGAACCATGCCTACTGTGGTGGGTCCCAGGCTTCTGATAGGATTGTGCCCACCATAACTACCCTAGACTTCTGTTATATCCAAGCATTGTATCTGCCACAGAACTTTGCCAGACAAAACCAGTCTGTGAAGAGAGAAATAGGTACCTCCCTCTTCAAACATGCAGACATAGATGCACCACCACAAAGATCAAGAATAACCAAAGAAACATGACATTATCACTGCTGAATCCAATCAAACACATTTAAAGATGAACTAATACCAACTTTTTCAAAGTCTTCACAAAACTCAAGAAGGAGTACTTTCAGACTCATTTTAGAAGACCAGCATCACCTTGATTTGAAAGCCAAAGAATATATGAAAAACCAAATAAATAAACAAGAAAAACCCACTGTATGCCAATATTCCTGATGAACATAGATGCAAAAGTTCCCAACACAATACTAGCAAACTGAATTCAACAACCTATAAAATAGATCATTCACCATGTTGAATTGGAATCAATCCCAGGGTGGCAAGGATGGTTCAACATCAATAAATGTGAAAAATAAAACAATATGGTTATTTCAATGGATGGATGAAAATCACTTGACAAAACTGAACGCCCTTTCAGGATAAAAACTGTCAACAAATTATGTATATAGGAATGTATTTCAATACAATAAAGGATGTATATCACAAATCCACAGCTAACATCATACTCAACAGGGAAAAGTTGAAAACATTTCCTATATGATCCAGAAAACAAGAATTCCCACTCTTGCCACTTTTATTCCAGATAGTACTAGAGGTACTAGCCAGAGTAATTCAGCAAAAAAATATTAAAAGGCATCCAAATTGAAAAGGAAGAAGTTAAATTATTCCTTATTTGCCCAAGGCATGATCATATATACAGCCCTAAAGGCTCTACTAACAAAACTTTTAGAATAAGTGAACTCAGTAACGTTTTGTGACACAAAATCAATATACAAAAAATCAGTGGTGTTTCTATGCACTAATAGCAAATTATCTGAAAAAGAAATGAAAACAATCTCATTTATGATAGGTATAAAATAAAATACTTTAGAATAAATTTAACCAAGGAGGTAAAGTATCACTTTTAATAACAATTGGATGAAAGAAATTGAGGAAGACACAAGTAAGTGGAAAAATATCCCATGATCATGGATTGGAAGAATTAATGTTAAAATACCTATACTATCCAAAGTGATCTACAGATTCATTACAAGCTCTACCAATACAATGATACTATTCACATAACTAGAAAAAACTATTCTAAAATTTGTGCAGAACCACAAAAGACTCTGAATAGCTAAAGTAATCTTGGGCAAAAGTACAAAGCTAAGGGCATCATACTACCTGATTTCAAAACATACTAGAAAGCTATTATAACCAAACCAGTAGGGTACTGGCATGAAAAGAGGTACATAGATAAATGGGACAGAACAGGGAGCCAGAAATAAATCCACAAATTGATAGGTAACCAATTTTGACACAGAAACTATGAACACACAATGGGGAAAGGACAGTCTCTTCTATAAATGATATTGGGAAAACAGAATATCTGCAAGCAGAAAAAATAAATTAGACTCTTATCTCACACTATATACAAAAATTAACTTAAAGCAGACCAAATCTTTAAATGTAAGAACCAAAATTATGCAATTCTTAGAAGGAAATGTGGGCAAAAGTTCTACGATATTGGTTTGGATAATGACTTTTTTGGTTATGATCCTGAAAGCACAGGCAACAATAACAAAAACAGACAAATAGGATTATACATCAAACTAAAAAGCTTCTTCACAGGAAATAAAATTGACAGAGTGGAGAGACAACTTATAGCCTAGAAGAAAACATTTGCAAACTGTACATCTGATACGAGGTTAATATCTACAATACCTAAGAAATGCAAACAACTGAATAGCAAGAAAACAAATAAGTCAGTTAAAAAATGGGAAAAGGACCTGAATAGACATTTCTCAAAAGAAGACATACAAATGGCTAACAGAAATATGAAAAATGCTCAACATCATTATTCATCATGGAAATGAAAATTGAGACCACAATGAAATACCACTTATCAAAAAGATAGAAGATAGCAAGTATTGGCCAGTATATGGAGAAAAGAAAACCCCTATACACTGTTGGTAGGAATGTAAATTAATACAGCTATTATGGAAAACAGTATGGAAGTTCCTCAATAACTAGAAATAGAACTACCACATACTCCATCAATCCCACTACTGAGTGTGCAAAGACATGAAATGAGTATGTCAAAGAGATATCATTACTCCCATGTTTATTACAGCATTATTCACAACAGCCAAGATAGGGAATCAATCTTAGTTTCCATCAATGGATGAATGGATAAGAAAAATGTGGTATGTATGTATAAAAAATGCTATTTAGCTGTAAGAAGGATATCCTGTCATTTGCAAAAATATAGAGGAACTTAGAGGACATTATGTTAAGTAAATGAGCGAGGCAAAGAAAGAACAAATCCTGCACAATCTCATCACATGTATAAACTAAAAAAAATTGATCTCATAGAAGTTGAGAGTAGAATGAGGTTACCTGTGGCTAGGGAAAAAAGGTAGGAAAAAGGAATGGGGAATGGCTGATCAATGGTTACTAAGTTACAGTTAGATAGGCACAAGAGGTTTCAACATGCTTTGTACAGTAGGGTTGCTATAGATAATAATAATAATAATGTACAATGGGGGATCCATCCCCCCAAACCCTGGAAACGAGCATGAAAACAATGATCACCTGTTTCTTTGACATGAAAGGATTGTGCACATGGAATTTGTTTCTCCAGGTCAAATAGTCAACTAATTTTTTTATTACCTGAATATTGTGAGGTTGGGTCATGACTTGCAGAGGAAATATACTGAGTTGTGGCAAACAGGTGATTAGTTCTTTCACCATGACAGTGTACCTACGCACACTGCACTGAGTGCTCAATAGTTTTTGACAAAAAACAAAAAAACAAAACAAAAACAAAGCATGACCCTTGTGCCCTATTTATCAGATCTTGCCCTGTGCAACTTTTTTTGTTTGTTTATTTCCCTCTAATGAGAAAAGTCCTCAATGGGAAATGTTTTGCCAATGTGGAGAAGGTAAAAAAAAAAATGGCAGAAGTACTAAAAGGCATAAAAATCTATGAGTTCAAAACTTGTTTTAAGCAGTGAAAAAAAATCTTCACAGGTGTATTGCATCAAATGAAGAGCACTTGAAAGATGACTAAGTTTGAACATGTAACAATAAACACACTTTTTAGAAATAAATCTCATTTTTGCCATATTACTTTACATTTTAAAAAGCTGTAACAAAGGGTTTTAAAAGCTTTAAAGGAATGGTAAATGGTTTTAGGACACAGATATGTTGAACCTGATTTAAACATCATACAATGTATATATGCATTGAAACATTAAATGATACTTCATTCATATGTATAATTTTAATTTTTTATGTGTTGGTTTAAAACAAAGCTAATTTGATAAAGAGAAAAAAGTTGGTGTTATAGAAGAAGAATATAGCATAGTGGTCATCTGTGGTTGAGAGTTTGGGGGGCAGGTTGAAGATGTTCAAAGCATACAAAATTTCAGTTAGATAGGAAGAGTAAATTCAACAGATCTCTTGTAAAACATCGTGACTATAGTTTATAGTACAGTATATTCTGTTGTGTTGCTTGGTGCCATCAAGTCATGTCTGACTCATAGTAACCCTCATAGGGATTTTGATGGCTGATTGTTTCAGGATTGTTTTGGGAGTGAGCTGCCACAACCTTCTCCTGTTTTTGTGGTGTTGAGCATCAAACCCAGGGCCTCAAAGACCACAGAGTGGCACTCTATCAAATGAACTAAACCCCAGCTCACAGTATATTATAGTTTTTGAAAATGCTAAGAATTAATGGAAGGTGTTCTTAGCACAAAATGATACATATGTTAGTTGACAATTTTAGTTAATTCACAATATATGCTTTCAATTTATACATTAAAACACTATGTTGTATGGAGTAAATATTTTTTCTGTCAATGTAAATAATAAAATTAAGACAATTAAATGCTACTGATTAACCTTATTGTTATCCTTATTGTTATCCAAATAATCTTAGGTATAGGATTTGTTTTTCTTGATGACAATGAAGAAAAATTTTAAAAATTGGGCAAAAGATTTAAGAGTATTGGTACATGAATGAAAGAAAATCAAACTTGCAATAGTGGGAAAGTAAGTATTAACTATAGTTTATGTATAATATTTAGAATGGAATAATTTCATACATGCAGATCCAATATATATAGTGAAACTTATAGTAATTAATATTCTTGAGAGAAAGAGATATAAAATTAAATACAATTCACAGATGTTTAGAAACTGGATTATTACCTAAAACATAAATTTAAAGAGAATAAGAAGTCTATTCCATTTCCAAGATCATTCTATCTTATTATTTAAATATTACCATGAAAATTGATACCCTAACAAATAAAATGTTAAGAGTTCTGTTGTTTTACCAATGGATAAAATGTTTTTTCAGGCCTATATTTTACTCAAACAACAATAGAGGATACTCACATGGAATTTTATGCAGTTCATTCATAAACTTCTCCTTCAGCTTAGAAAAAGCATCTTCTTTTCCTTCCCCAGGACTGGCTGGCTCTGTGGCATTATGTGGCAGAACAGTTGCCACAGTGGTGACTGGCGGGGCTGCCAGGGCCTCGTGATGACTCTCACTCACCATTTTAGGTGCAGGTGAAACTGTGACGGGAAGGAAGTAAAGGAAAACCAATTCAGAATGGCTTACCAGACCCTGTATCAAAGGTACACCAGAGATGAAAAACCTCAGAGGTTGCACCTGCTCACTGGGTAAACGGTCTATCATTAGCATATTACTTTATGTTGGTTCATGAAATATTTATGGGACCACGGTGAGTGAAGAGTTCTTCCTCAGAAGGTTAAGACCAGATGTAGTTACTGAATAGCATTCTCTCCCAACAGTACTATGTAAACTGTCAAGTCCATTAGTTATTTATACAAGCTAATTTTTGAGGTGTAGATCTAATTTTTAACCTGTATCTCACTGAAAGGGACAGAAAACAATTGTTGATAATACACATGCACTAAATTCTAACCATCTTGTATTTTCTAAAAGGAAAAAACAGACATTTGTGTTGAAATTGTTGATAAATGATAGCAAATATTCAGAATGTTAGTGACTTTTAAGTGGTTATAAACAATACTATTATAACATTGATAATGTAAGATATGACCATTATACAGAAAATTGTTCTTCAATCTCATTTATTGATGTTAAATTTTCTGCCTAGTCATTTTTTTTTGACATTTATGGTAGATAACACTGATCAATAATTCACTTGTCTTGCTGGGTGACTTTTTAGGTCACTATAAATGTGGTATGATTGATTACATATATCAAGACACTGATGATGAAACAGGACTTGTCTGTTTAATTATTTTAATTTATTTAGCTTCATTATATTATTGAGTTGTTTTATTAAATTAACTTGTTCAATTATTTTAAGTGCCTATTTTTCTCAAAACTACTAAAAAATAATTTTAAAGCAGTCAGTGAAAACAACTTAGCATTAAGGTTCAAAGACATCAATTCTAGTCTTCTTCACTGGCTAAATGAATTTTGATAAACCATTCACCTGCTTATCCTCCTTCTGAAACATGAAGCACTGAATCCTGCCTTTCCTAGATTTTTCTTGGTATAGTACATGTGAAGTGCTATATAATTATAAGGAAGTCATCCTAAAGAAGTAGAAATAAACCCATATTCTGCAATTCAAAAATTATTTGGGCTTTATAATTTTACTGTGTGACTTAATATTTCAGGCTCTGCTGATGAAGAGGTGGATATGATTTGGGGCAGAAACAGATATCTGTAAATAAGTCTAGGCAGGAACGACTTCACAGTTACAACAGGAAATTTGATGGGCAGGTAAAGACCTGATTTGCAAAGAAGTTGAGATAACCAATGAACGTGAAGACTTTTTATAAAATGTAAACCTTTTGTGAATCAATTATGCACAGTTACATATTTAGTGAAAGTAGAATTGAAGGCAGAATAATCCTAGATGTGTGAGGTTATTGAAATCTTAATCAAAACCCAGAGATTATGGATCTTCTAGAAGGAAATCGTGGCTGAGGTAATATTTTATAATTTTTTAATATAACTGATTAGTTCTTTTAAAAGTCTTCACTTTCTACTGGTTGTTGTTGTTGTTGTTGTTATGTGCCATCAAGTCGGTATCCAACTTATAGCGACCCTCATAGGGTTTTCAATGGCTGACTGTTTCGGGATTGCCTTGGGAGTGGATTACCAGGTCCTTCTCCCATTTTTGCGGTGCTGGGAATTGAACTTGGGACCTCAGAGACTGCAGCACAGCACTCTACAAACTGAGCTAAATCCCAGCCCCTTCTACTGGTAGCTATTTATATAATTCTAATGGGTAGAATCAGAAAAACACAGGTTCAGAACTCTGTTTTTCAGTTCCTTTATTTGTAAAATGAATATGACCAGACCAACTACTTAAGAATTTTATGAGTTTTAAAATGAGATGATGTACATGAGGAGCTTAGCAGAGTGTTCAGCACATAAACTTGTTCAATTGATCTAGCCATCCATCTTTAATAGAACTTGGCAGTCTAGAATTTTTCAAAATATGGAAACTTTTCACTTCCCAGAAGCTTTTCCTGATTCTATTTAGCTTAGGGACCTGTCTACCTATAAAAATTTGAAGCTCCATTTGCATTGGTGGTACAACTCAGATGAAACTACTGATATTGATGATGTCCTAACTTTTTATTTCATGTAAATCAACCAGACCCATGTATGAAATATTAGTATGTGTTAAAAAGTGAATTGCTTCCTTTGCCTTAAGAATTATCAGTTATGATACATATTATTACTTATGTCCACAGGATAGTTGAGGATATTTGAGGAATTATGATTTACTATGGGATTTAAATGGCTGGGGTTTATCTCAGTTGGTAGAGCTGCTCTGTACTTTCTGAGGACCCAAATTTGATTCCCAACACTGCAAAAATTCCCAAAACAGCCATTGAAAAACCCCTATGAGTCATTGGACATAACTCAATGGCACCTAACAATAACAACATGGGATTTAAAGGAAGTGATTAAATGAAATGTCATTGTCGCCCCAGCTGGCATTAAATAAAATAAAAAACTGCTAAATACAATAATGCCATCATTAAAAACACAATGATTAATTGTTTTTATGCTTAATATTTGTCCAGTTTTGGAAATGGGATATTGTTGCTGGTTACTCAGAATGATGTTCAGTTGCTTCCTCCAAGTACCTACACAGTTGTTTCTAGCCTTTGTACACAGATCAGTGCCACTGTGGTTAAGTATTTTTTTCATATTACTTCAGCTTATTATGGAATATAGCAGATTTTGATACATAATTAGCATGATATAGAACTATAGGAATGGTAAATTGTCTCCTAAAGGGGGTCAACATTTAGAAAACGTGCTTGAAGTTTGCTTATTTTTTAAGGAAGAAAAAAAATAAATCTTCTTAATCACCAAAAGCAATCCTCTGTAGACATAACACATACTTAGAAGGTGCTCAACAAAAAAGTAAATATATAAACTTTTGATTCTTACCAGACAATGAAATTATCTACTATTTCTGATTTTTTTAAATCAAGAAAATATTGTAAGAAATACAGATAAGCCTCCTTTAACTTAGTGCAGATTACTGTGAAATTCAATTTTTTTCAGAGCAATTAAGGATCAAATATAATGACAAAGGAAGACTTAATTTACTATTTATTAATTTTTACTGCTCCATATTTTCAAGTATCAAAGATATAATAGTGTTTCAAAATAACAAAACCAAGAATAGTTATGTGCTTCTTGAAAATTCATATTTATGAAAATAAGATGCCTATCAAGAAGCATCATTTTATGGATAAAAATAAAAAAAACTAGCTGATTATTTAGTCCTGGCTAATGCAATGCTTTTATATTCTTGTATGTACTTTAGTGCAGGTAACATCTGCTTTTTCTGAAAAGCTTATATTCTATTCAAGGCTTCATAAAATAACAGCTAGTAGTTATTGAGTACCAGTAAGTGGTTTAGACATAGTAGAAAATATAGTTCTCTTTCTACTCCAATGAGATCAGTATAGTTATCAGCTATTTCATAGGTGAGGAAACTAAGGCATAGGGAGGTTATGGAATTGTTTCAAAGTCATACAGAAGTAATTAGTGGGATAAGGATTTGAACCAAAGTGTCTTAGGCACTATACTATTAAGGGACTTGCACTCAGTGAGACAAATATCTAATAATAGCTTATGTTTTAGAAGGAAGTTTTAAATACAACCCATAGCAATAAGTAGATTTTACAATGTCATCCCAGATACCCTGTAGTCTCAATTCTAATCTGCATCCTTTCAACAGTTTTAGAGGTCTACAAAATCAGATGTGGATTAGAATCATGTGCAATTAGATTTGCAGGAGAGAGCACTGACTCTGACTCTCTCGCACAATCCAATCCACTTGTGATTTTAATCTGCATCTGGTTTGTAGCCCTCTAAAACTATAGCTATACGACCCTGGCATCGGATCTCATTAGATCTTGGAAGCTAAGCAGGGTCGGGCCTGGTTAGTACTTGGATGGGAGACTGCCTGGGAACACCAGGTGCTATAGGCTTGGGAGATGGACCCAGCAACCCACTCCCCCAAATCAATCTGCCATTGAAAACCCTATGAAAAGCAAAGAGGTACTGACAATGGTGACGGTCATGGTACAGTGTCCAGTGGTGTTAGGTGTTCTGTTGTACATAAGTGTCACTATGAGTCAGACCCAACTCTATGGCACCTAACAACAACAACAACAACAACAGCAACAGCAACAACAACAAAACTATTGAAAAAGTGTGGATTAGAATTGAGAAAATATTGTACATACTCTCTCTGCCCATATATTATATATTGAACACGTTTCAAGTAAAAACACTTGCCCTTATTATATGTGAAATACTTTGATATATAATTCTACTCCATTGTTTTTCACTAAAAAAAACTTAGTTTTACACCAAAATTGTATACATTAATTTCACAATCCACTAATGGTTTGAGACGTGTATTTTGGAAAACCACTATAATAAGGACATATGAAGATATAATACCACTAAATGGGCCTAATGGAAACTAAACATGCCATTTATTACCTACTCTGCATCAAAATACTATGATCATTATTTAAGTAAAATATCTACAATTCCCATACAACCCTGAAAGGAACTTAATCTTATTTTATAAAAGAAACTGAGATGTGGCTCTCCCAGGTAAGTGATTTATCCTACACAGATTTTACCTGATCCATGGTTCCTTCTATTAGTCAAATCTAACAATACTATTTAAGTATTTTTAAACAAATTAGTACTACAGAAGTATTTATGATTTTTTTTGAGCCTATTTAACAGTAAGTAGAAAACACAAGTTATCTTACTAACAGGAAACAGATGGCTTAATTTTATAAGTATAGTCATTTAGTTTGTTAGAGTAGAATTTAGCATCCTGTAACATAATAACATAATAGGCCCAAAATATTATTAGATAGGAAAATAAATTATCTTCTAAAACAAAGTTCAGCACAGAGGACATGAACAAGCAATTTCCAAAGAAATAAATACAAATCCCCTCCCCCCTTGATAGAAAGCAAACCAAAAAGTGTTCAATTTCACAAAACCTGAAAATCAAAATAACCATGAAAAAATTTTTTCAAAGTTTTGACTAAATATATATGGTGAGGGGCTGGGATTTAGCTCAGTTGGTAGAGCGCTGCACTGCAGTCTCTGAGGTCCTGAGTTCAATTCCCAGCACTGCAAAAATGGGAGAAGGGCCTAGCAATCCACTCCCAAGGCAATCCTGAAAAACTGTCAGCCATTGAAAACCCTATGAGGGTCGCTATGAGTCGGATACTGACGCGACGGCACCTAACAACAACAACATATACGGTGAAGGTAAGAGAATAAGGAACTGAGTAAGTGGGAAGAAGGAAAGATTAGAAAAAATATTTTATGAATACCAAAGTAACAGAATGTATCAAAATCTTTAGAAAAGTCATTCTAATTCTAGGAATTTTTGATAAAGAATTAATTTCTGATGAACAATTTAATATAAAGGTGTTTTAAATAGCTTTATAATATTAAAGCACCAGAAATTACCTAACAGAGATACTTCTTTTTTTTTTTTTCAGTACTGGGGGTTGAACCCAGGGCCTCGCACTTGCATGCTTTGCAAGCACTGGACAACTGAGCTGCACCCCCAGCCCTTTTTTTTTTTTCCTTACTTTTTTGAGACACAGTCTCGCTAAGCTATGCAGGCTGGCCCTGGTCTTGAACTTGCGATCCTCCTGCCTCTGCCTCCCAAGTTGCTGGGATTACAGGTGTGCGCCACCACACCCAGCACAGAGATACTTCTTAATTATGATAATCTATAAAGTGATATGCCTGCAGCCAGACCACTGTGGCATCCGATCCCATCAAATTTTGGAAGCTAAGCAGGATAGGGCCTGGTTAGCACATGGATGGGGGAACACCTGCGAATACCAGGTGCTGTAGGCTTGGGAGAAGGACCCAGCAACCCACTCCCAAAAAGCAACCAGCCATTGAAAACCCCATGAATGGCAGAGAAGCACTGACAATAGTGTTTCATCTGTTGTACATAGGGTCGCTATGAGTCAGACACAGACCCGTCGGTACCTAACAACAATAACAAAATATTTTAAAAATTATCTTAAAGGTAAGTATCTACAAGCAAAAAAAACCATCAGAATGTTAGATTAAAATTGAAAATATGATATACTATATTAAGTGTCCAATAAAAAATAAATAAAAATTCTTATAAAAAAGAGTCTGGATACATTTAAAAATGTTAACTTTGTGTCAGAATATTCATGTTTCTCCCATGTTTACATTCTCAATAGATTATAAACCTGAATTATTTTAAATTATAAAAGAAAAAACTTTAAAATTATTTTGCACTTGAGAAAACTGAATCTTGCAAAACAAGTTTAATTTACTAATGCCAGATTCATAAAATGCTTTGAATCATAATTAAGATGCTAACTCTGAAGAATGAATAGTGCAGCTCCACATTTAGCAAAAATAATATATACAGTGGCCACTGGTTAAAATACAATGTAGAAAAAATATTAAGATATCATATAAGCTAATAGCTTTATAGTATAAATTGAAGAAAATCAGGATTTTTGTTGCCATGATAATTTCCCTCTTTCCCCTTATATTTATTCTTGCTGTTGTTGTTAGGTACCATCGGTAGGTGCCCAACTCATAGCAACCCTGTGTACAACAGGCGAAACACTATTGTCAGTGCTTCTCTACTATTCATAGGGTTTTCAATGGCAGATTGATTTTTGGGAGTGGGTTACTGGATCCTTCTCCCAAACTTATCTGGTGTTCCCAGGCGGTCTCCCATCCAAATACTAACCAGGCCTGACGCTGCTTAGCTTCTGAGATCTGATGCCACAGTGGTACAGCTGCAGGCTTATTTTTCTTAGTAGAACTTTATGTCCAGATCTACAAATTGATACAGATTTCTCAGATTACATAGTGAGATATTTTACTCTATTACATAAACATAATGATTCCTAGAGAGAATGCTATTTTCTCCTCTGTTTAAGTATTGTATTTTATAATAATGGCATGTAAAATTAAAGAGAAAAAAGAAGAAGGTCAAGGACATATTGAAAAAACATACTAAAATGTATTAGTAAAAATATTACTAAAATGTTAAAAAAAAGTAAGCCCAAACTGAAAGTGGCTCTTGGAGTAATTATTAAAAGCAGTCTGGGAGACTTTATAGAATATATTCAAAACTATTTCAAGATAGAGGGAGAACATAGAGATTTCATTCCATCGAAGTTCTGTTTCTGTCTGTCATAGTACAGGTGGAAACCGTGAGTGAATGCTATCTGCAATCCTTCTCCCCTACAGTTCTCATTTTTCAGGAAGGAGGTCTCTTACTTACTTCTCCCAGTTTCAGGGAGGGCTGCTTGCTGACAGATCATGGCCAAGGAGTCTCTCCAAAAGAATTGCCCTTGGTCCAGAAGAGCTGCCCTGCCTTAAGTTAAACTTCCTTCCCCAGGGGCCAGCCCTCGTCCCCTGACTAGTGGATGCTGGTGTGAAGGGCTAGCTCCTTGCCTCCCTGCAGGATCAGCTAAAGCCTGCTGCAACTGCATTTCAGTTCAGCAAGCATCTCCATTGCTCAAATTGGCTTCTGTCAGTCCCTTACATGGAAAGCATTCCCTAGTACACTGCTTCAGACTCAGAGCATGTATAAGACCCACTCTGAAAGAATTGTGGGAGGAGAAAAAGATCCTTAGGCAGTAGGTGAAGTCTAGTAGCATATCAAAATCTCCTACAAGTTTGCAGATATTTGAATATCAGGCTCAAGGTATATCCTCTCTTCAGTTCAAACAGATAAATTCTCTTGAGGGAAGTAAGAGGGCAGTAAGTGATTACATAGTCCTGTCAAGGAGGGTGAGCACTGACTTCTGGCGGCAGTTACGATGAAAGGTCTACAGATGAAAAGTTGTTTTTCAGACCTTGGATCAACTGGAAGCAAAGTGGGTAGCCTAACCTAAAACACATAGGCACCTGGGTTCTTTTTTCTTTCTTCAAGGTAGATCCAGGTAGCTTCATATTTTACCTATTTATCACCTCATGAAAGCCTCTTCAGAGCAGGAGGGAGAATTTTGCATAAGAATATGTTTTTCAGGAAGAATTTCTCACAAGTGCTTTTGGACATTGAATAAAAGTGGGCCTTCTTAGCATTACTTTAAGAACAGAATCAGTACACTTCCTCAATCTCACAAATCTCACACTACAAACATTGAAGAGATGGAGAGACGAGACTTAGGCTGAAGGTGTTTTGGAAGAATGTGGAGAAGAAGGAAATACTGTGTGCTTACCAGCTGCATTTCTTAAGAATTCTCTTTAAACATCACTATTCTCCTCTGGTTCCCAGCTTTATAGAAGGTTCTACATGCCTTCTTTTTCCTTGCTTTCAAACTTGTCTCTTTGTAGCCTCTTATAGCCACTGATTTTCCTTTCTCTATCTCCATTTTTCCTTCCTGTAATCAAAATCCTCCAGTCTCCATTTTTTCTTACAACCCCTCTTGGTCTTATGTTCACTTTTTCTTTCTTAGTTTCTCTCTTTGTTTTTTCTTCCCAAGTGGAGAACAAGTATCATTTTTAGTTAAGTCCTGTTTATCACGTACTTGGCACTTGATGTATATCATGAGACTTTACTAAGCCCTGTGCTTTGTGTGGAGACAGAGGAAAAAAGACTAAGCCATCAATTCACACCATTAAAACAGCCCATGAGTTTCTGCTAGCTGCCTCTTCCTCACATATGGAAACTCAAGTCTGCTCCATGATGGCATTCCCTAACTCCAATAATGGTCAACTATAATTCATAGTTATCTTATTGACATAGTTAGACAATTGGAACTATGATCAATTTCCAAGAAACACATGAGAAAAATGAATAAGGAATGCTTCATAAGCCCAAGCATTAGGGTATTTGTGTCCAAATGGCATAAGCAGAAAAAGGGGCAGATGTGAGGGCATCAAAATGGCCAAATAGCTTAAAAGGCAAATATTTGTATTAAAAACCCAGGGTCAAATTTTTTAAATGACTAGCTACTGCTAGTCCTTGAGGTTGAAAAACATTGATGTATCAATTTTTAACATTTATATTTATATAATTATATATATATATTATATATATATATTATATATATATATATTATATATATATTATATATATATTATATATATATATATTATATATATATAATTATATATTATGATAATTCTTTCCTATCTTCTTATGTAGAGCAACTTCGCTTTTCAGATTCTCCAGTCCTCCCCCTTTCCCGTTCCTGACTCCTCAAGCCAAGCAAGAGTAGTTCCTTGAGATCCATCTTCCTTAATGTGGAAATAGGCTAGTTATATTAAGAATTTAGTTACTTTTCCATCTCATCCTAACTTTCATTGTTTACAAAACATTATAAAGTCCCATGTCAAAAAATGTCATTACTTATAGGTTTACTTCCAAGCTGGGTCATCTGTTCAAAGTGTCTGTATTTATTTTTTTTCTTTAACTTTGTTTTCTCTGAGGAGGGAAAGAGCTGAACCTGGAACCTGAAGGTGGTGAGTGGGAGAAGTACTCAAGGTATAAATCCCAGACTTTGGCCACCAATAGCTCCTCTTCAGTAAAACTGCCCTTTCCCCAGGATCTAAGGATGGGAAAAAAGTCTGTATAGGCTGCATATGGCCATAATCACATCAGATTTAAAGAGAGATGAGCACCTGATTCAAGAGCAGCTCACCTCAACACTGGGCTGATGCCAACAATGCTGTTTATCATGGAACAGTAAGTTAGGCCAACAAGAATCTCACCTTATTCAAGTTATAAAATATACTGAAGAAACTGAGGCATAAAGAAAAGAAGAAACTTGCTTATGGTCATAGAGCCAGGATTTCAGATGTAGATGCCTGATCTCAGGGCTCACATCATGATCATTGTGCTTTGTCATACCTAGTTACTCTGCTTCCCTTGGCTTGTTTTTCAGCTTTATTTGGATTTCAGTACAAAGTATCTTGCAAATACTAATACTTCATGGTCACCTATGTATCTGTATCTTACAATTAAGAAAGGATAATGAGAAATAACACCAACTATGTGGGTTCACTAGGCTTTTTAGTTTCCGGAGTACTTGAATTTATGTCCAGAAGTGGAAAATTCCATTACTAAGTCTTGGTTCTGCATTCCTAACTGATGTACTTGGAAGACAGATAGAACTCACAATATTGAGGGAGGTGGGGCTCTTATCAGGTAAGCTTAGAAAAATGCTGTGATGGATAGTTGCATGATAAATAAATTAAATATTTTCAACAGGATAAATTCTTTCACAATATAATTTTTTTTTACATATCTGAAATGGAGATTTTCCTTATAATTGGTGGTTTTTTACTTTCACTGTCCCCAGGCCCATTTGATATTTGCCTGTGTGTGCTCAATGCAGTTGTTACTCCAGTCAACAAATTTCAGGGCAACCCAAGGGAGGAATCTGAATCCTGTTTGTTGTCTGATGCCTTCAGACACCAAAACTAGCAGAATGAGAGTCAAGCAGTTTGGAAGATCTAGCAGGCAGTAGTAGAGCAATACTTGAAGAAATGCTTTATCCCAGTACTTCTGCTGACACAAAAGATAATGATGTATGAAAAATGATGGGCATCATCAACTCTGAGTTGAAGACAGATTTAGAAATTTGGAGGATTAATTAATCAATCCATTTTGCTTTTATTTCCCTCTTTTGTGTGCACAAGAGTGGCACAAATTAAAATTTATCTAAATAAATCTGAATGATCTTTCAGTAAGTATAAAATAAAAATTCAAGTAATAAGAAACCATTTTGGCATAGTTTAATACACAATCTTTTTCTTAGCAGTGTGTAAAATAATTGTGAATTTTGTAATTAATGGTTTCTTAGGGTCAAACCATGAAATATGAAAAGATGAGCATTGTTTATAAATAATATAAGGTAGTAAACTCTACAAAAATTTTGAACAAACTTAGTTTCTCATTCCCAGAAGACCTACTTTCTAATTTCCATAATTATATTTAGCAATTGTAGTCAACATAAATTTCAGAAGTTAAAATAAAAATGAAAATTCTGTTCATTGCTATATTATTTTCTCTGTTGGACCAATATTATAGAGAATGAAAGAATGGAAATAAACAAATCATATCCTAGTTAGAACGTAAGCATTGAATTAGTGTAATATTGATATGGAAAATCAAAGAGGTTTTATATAAACTTGAAAATTTCCCAGTTACAATAAGGATGCAAATCTTTAAAATATGAGATACTAGAACTCTTTCTAAAAGCATTTGATAATGAATTCACAAAATCAACATTGTTTTCCCTGATAATCCATTTCTTATGCATCCATTTCTCTATTAATGAATATTACCACCGCAGTTTCAAAAGCACACCTATTTTTAAAATGCTACTCAGTAATGGAAAACATTTCTGGCATTAATGGAGCTCACAAAATCTTAGTAAGAATGGCAGAATCATGATCAAGAAAAGATATCATAACAACCCTTTCAAATGCATTAGAAAGACTTCAAGTATATTTTATAGTATCTTAAAAATGGTATAGTATAGGTCAAAGTCTATCTTCCTTTTTTCTTTCTGGATTATTTTTGACAGGAAAGGTATGCATGAACACCTAGAGATGGTATTGAAATATTCCAAGGATTAATTTCACATAGTTCTCAGTGACTATGCTCATTGTGTTCAACATTAATTGAAGCTACCTCTCTTTAACTTTTGTATAGTAAGATAAAATTAGATGATTTTGGCAGTTATTGAACAAATACAGCTTAGTTGGGTCAAGCCACTTGGCTCTCAAAACATTTTCTATAGAAGCTGCAGATAAATAACTTGGAATTTCCATTCTCCTTTGCTTTGCTGAAACTCAGCTCTGAACTCGTGCTGTTTCTGAACTGCAGGCACTTGAGACACAATCTAAGCTTGCAACTCAAAGCCCTCTTTTATCAAACTGTGTTCAAACTGTCATTGTTTTGTCACGCTGTGAAGCAGAGCTTTAAAAATGATCTATATACAGTTCAGAGTGTGTTCAATATGATGATGGAAAATGCTGCCATCTTCCATTTAGAAATACAATATTGATAAATAAAGATATCTAACACTTATTAAGCCCTAATAGCCAGACACTATTCCAAGTATTTTAAACATATAAGTGCATATAATGCTCACAAATAAACTCTGTGAGTCAGATAATATTATGTCTCTCTTATGGATGAGAAAACTTGCTAAAGGTTGCACAGCTAGTAAACAGTAGAGCCAAGATTTGAATTGAAATGGTTTGGTTCCAAAGTCCATCGAATTTTGTCTAACTAATAAATGAGTAGATAAATGACTGAATGCACAAATTGTGTGCTTATAATTGTGTGCTTCCTTTACCATTTGAATGCATAAGGATACAGCTATGCAGGCAAAGGGTTAAAACCCAATTGTGACATATGCTGTGGTAGAAAGGATTATGGGGAACTTTCCTGAGAGAACATGCTATTTAGAAAATCATTGAGAATACCACACAGAAACTCTAAGGACAGCAGGGTCTGAAGACATATCAGATATGATATATAAAAAAGTTGACTTGGCCTACTCCTTCACAAATTCTACCTTCTATTGTGAGTTAATGAATACATTTGTGAACACAATACAAGAATAAACAGTACCCATCACCTACAAAATAATAGTAAAAAATCACATACTGATTACTTACCTAACAGCTGTTCCTTCCTTATAGTTTAAGATAAATATGTATATTCCCATCACTTATCTGTCAGTTTGCCATGCTGTGGGGGCTTGCATGCTGCTGTGATACTGGAAGCTATACTACTGGTATTGAAAATACCAGAAAGGTCACCCATGGTGGACAGGTTTCCAATGAGCTTCCAGACTAAGACAGACTGGGGAGAACGACATGGCTAACCCACTTTCAAAATGATTGTCCATTGAAAACCCTATATAAAGCAGAGAAACATTGTCAGATATAGTGCCAGAAAGTGAGCCGCCCAGGTTGGAAGGCATTCATGACAAAATTAAAGAACCAAACAGAATATTCCAATGGACAGCTTGCAAAGACAAAATCAAATATTATGACATGTGTGAAGAGCTGGAGATAGAAAACCAAAAGGGAAGAACATACTATTTTTCTCAAGCTTAAGGAACTGAAGAAAATATTCAAGCCTTGAGTGGCAATAGTGAAGGACTCTACAGGGAAAATACAGGAAACATAAAAAAGATGGCAGGAATACACAGAGTCATTATATCATATAGAATTGGTGGATGACCAACCATTTCAAAAGGTTGCATATAATCAGGAACCAATAGTACCAAGGGAAGAAATGGAAGCTGTCTTGAAGGAATTGGTGAAATAGAAGTCTCCAGGAGTTGACAGAATGCCAGTTGAGATGTTTCACCAAACGGATGCATCCCTGAAGAAGCTCACTTATTTATGCCAAGACTTTTGGAAAACAGCTACCTGGCCAACTGTCTGGAAGAGGTCTGTATTTGTACCTGTTTCCAAGAAAAGGGATCCAACCAAATGCAGAAATTATTGAATGATATCATTAATATCTGAAGCAAGCAAAATTTTGCTAAAGATCATTGAAAAGCAACTGCAGCAATATATTGACAGGGAACTGCTGGAAAATCAAGATAGATTCAGTAAAGGCCATGGAACCAAGGACATCATAGCAGATGTCTGATGAATATTACCTGAAAGCAGAGAATACCATAAAGATGCTTATCTAAGTTTTATTGACTATGAAAAGGCAATTGACTGTGTGGATCACATCAAAATATGGATAATATTGCGAAGAATGGGAATATCAGAGCACTTAGTTGTACTTATGAAGAATCCATAAATGGACCAGGAGGTAGTTGGAAACACTGCCTGACTGAAAGGCAGGAAAGGTATGATCAGGGTTGCATCCTTTCACCATGTCTCTTCAATCTCTATGCTGAGCAAATAATCTAAGAAGCTAGAGGTTATGAAGAAGAATATGGCATCAGGATGGGAGGAAAACTTATTAACAATCTATGTTATGCTGATAAAAAATTTTTGTTTGAAACTAAAGGAAATTTGAAACATTTATTGATGAAAAACAAAGAACACAGCCTTCTTCATGGATTATGCCTCATTATCAAGGAAACAAAAATCCTTACAACTGTGTCAGTATGCAACTTTGTGATAAATGGAGAACAAATTGAGGTTGTTCAAGATTTAGTTTACTTGGTTCTACAACCAACACCCACAGAAGCAGCAGTCAATAAATCAAAAGACACACTGCATTGCGAAAAGCTGTTGAAACAGACTTCTTTAAAGTGTTGAAAAGTAAAGATATCAAAATGAAGACAAAGGGATACCTGACTCATGCCATGGTATTTTCAGTCTCATCGTATGGCTGTGAAAGGTGAACACTGAATAAGGAACACAGGAAAAGAATTGATGCTTTTGTATTATAATGTTGGAGAAAAATATTGAATATACCATAGACTGCCAAAAGAACCAAGAGCTCTGTCCTAGAAGAAGTGCAACCAGAGTGCTCCTTGTAAGTAAGGATGGCTAGACTGTGTCTTATGTATTTTAGACATGTTTTCAGGAAGGACCAATCCCTAAAGAAGGACATCACACTTTGGAGAGTGGCAATTCAATGAAAAAAAAGGAAGACTCAACTATATCCACTGACACAGTAGCTGTAACAATGGGCTTAAACATAAAAAATAGATTGTGTGCTTGGCACAGTGTCAGGGAGTGTTTTGTTCTGTTGTATATAGGGTTGCTATGAGTTGGACCTGTCTTGATGGCACCTAACAACAACAACAACAACAACAACAACAACAACAACAACAACGTATTTTTTCCAAACAACTATTGTTCCAAGGTGATCATCTTGTCCCCAGATCATGGGCAAATCTTATTAGTCTATCCATCATTGTAATCTGATTGTTTTTGCCAACAGTTTGTTTATGCAAGGGTATATGATCCAATTTCAGCCTATTGTGATATAAAAGGAAGTGGACTAGAAATATTCTTGGAATATTTTTCTAACTTTAAAAAAGATATACAGAGGAATCAATTCTGCTGGGTGGAATTGTGTTTGCATGTGGTACCTGGAGCTACTTGTAGCCATATTGTGACCATTAGAGAACCTAGTTAGAGAAAGCTGATGCTTCATGGATGGCAGAGTGGAAAGCTGAAAGTAACTATGACCTTCATGATGATGTTAAGGTCCTGTATCAACCATCTGTATAACTGCCTTACCCAGTAACTTGTAATGGGAGATAATACATTTTTCTTATGGTCCAATCCATTTTGTGTGACATTTGCTGTTGCTTATAGCCAATTAGAAGCATATATACACATATCATCTGATTTCCACCAGGATAAAAACCAAAATTTTATTATTTCCATAGGCTTATTTTCTACTATGCTTTGCTAACTTGGCTTCTTGCTGATGCCCTCTACTTGTGTTTACTTCTGACCCTTACCTTTTAATTCTTTACAGGTCTGAGAGACATACATTGCCTGTTCTCTTATTTAGAATGAGGCTGTATTTTCCCTATATTCTATAAATTATGGGGAAACTCAGTACCCTGAAGCCTTTAGTGCTAGAGGAATATGAATTAATATGAAATAAAAGAAAATTAGTTTCAGGATTGGTTTCCTCTAAAAGATTTGAAAGGTTTAGGTAAAGTTCCACTTTTATATATTGCATTCAAATTCAAGATTCTACCTTTTCATGTGTCTACTACTAATCAAAGTATATAAGAGAACAATGTACACTTTTGTCTATTAAAAGTACTTCAGAAGTGAATCAGGGGAGATGATGGATTGGGAAGAGTATTTGAAAGGGAGATACCCAATTTTGACTATTCTGTAGCATTGTATCGATTTCCCTCTGGTGGGTTCCTTTATTTTGATTTTTCCCTTTCTTTTTCTCTTTCCTCTTTTCCTTTGCTTCTTACTAAGAAACAATTTATGTTTGATCCCTTCAATAAATCAAGCTTTAATCAAGTTTGGTATATATCCATAAAGAATTTTCATGTCTTCTTTTTACTTTTGACAAACTGAGATCACATCACTTTAAGAAAGTGAGTTTAAGAACAAATTTCCTATAAAATATGGAGTCATCACCTCACACACTGAAGCACCATTGTGAAAAAAGCAACTTTGATAAGAGATCTGTGATTTCAAAAGTTTTACTTTTATTAGAACAATGACTGGACTTAATTTCCATCTGAGTCACTCCATAATCAGACTGAAAAATATACCACAGCTTACATTTTAGATCATCAAAGAATTTAGAAAGACTATAGCTTGTGGTTTGAAGAATGATCTGTCAATACCCTCTTATTTGCATTTTAACAGGCATGCTGGCTTATGGATAAGAGCAATATATGGAGCTAAATTGCCTTTTCATTTCATACTTAGTAATTATAGACACTAATTTCATTGTTATGAAGTTATTCTGTATGTAATCTGCTCATCTCTTTTGGCAATTTCACCATAATTATTTATCAACAATTTGATGTTATGACATGTAAGAGAAAACTAAAAAGTGATGTAAAGTATTGAATGTGGCTAACATCACTAAAATTTAGATAATTTTATTCTCCAAATGCCATATTATCCCAATTTTAAATATTCTTAAGTAGTAATCACCTCTACCTTATTGAAAGTAATAACTATAGAGAAGATCTGCACCATTTCCCACTGGATAACTCAAGATTGCTGATTTCTACAAACAACTTCAAGGTTGTTTCATCAGTCCGGTCATAAACTATGAGGCATATGTAGCATAATCTCCATGTGTTGGCAGAAGATTTTTTATATTTGGTCACATTTTTTCTTTCATGCCATTAATATGTAATAACTTTTCCTTATAATAAGTAATAAAATTGCTGGACCTCAATTAATATCCAACTGGATACGGAGACATTTGTGAGTGAGGGCATACTGTTACAAATTCCTAATTGATTATTATATTACAGATAAGCTAACATTTTTACTATGATACAAGTATGCTGATAGCATGAATAAAATATGAGTATTGATTTTAATCAACTAAAAATCACCCTGTATTATAGAAGGTGAAATATAGAATAAAATAGGATATATGGCTTAATAAAATTCTGCTTGTTTTCTAGAAGTTTTTTTTTTTTTTTTAACATAGAAACCACACTTAGGGCCTTTTGCAATCAAA